>OX463859.1:22131220-22350739 GCA_949825065.1 Odontocerum albicorne | reverse complement strand
CAAATTATGATACAATGCCTTGTACCGCAGAAAGCATTATTTTACTAAATATAACAAATTATTTCATCGGCTACAAATGCAATACGAGGTACTACTATAAAAAGAAAAATATGTGGGCTTTCTAGAACAAAATTCTTTCTTTAGTTTAATTTGATGTTCTTTTTATTTATAATTCTAAATATTAAATTAGTTGTTTTTTTTATCTAAGATGAGGGATATAAGGTATTTATGAGCGATATATCAGAACTAACCCGCTCCTATTCTAACTTTTTTTTTCTTTATTTGCACAATAGAACATTTCCAGTTAAAATTTTTTTTAACTATAAAACAAACCGAATAGTACAGATTCATACCAATGTATATTATAAATGAACCACTTTATGGATATAGTTAACCACTTTTATGTTGTTACTCCGCATTCACACCTTTTAACCTTATTTAAACCCCGACCTATCTCATACACAATTAGTTTAATGTTAAACGTCAGATTTTTACATTGTAACATATTTTTTACAATTAAATACGCTTTTTTCCTGGAACAATTGGAAGAGAGGACAGAGAAACTCACTTTTCTACTACGACCCATATTTTCTCCTTCATTTTACATCCATGTATCTATCTTCTCTTCTAGTTCCTGAGATTTGTTTTGCTTTAAGTATTTACTTTAAAAAAATCATTCCCTTCGTAGAAATACTTTTTCTTTGTTCTTTCTTTAAAATGGCTGTTCTACAAATATTGGCATTTTATATTTGATTTGACAGCCTTGATAAATTTCTTCGTTCTAAACGCCCAAACAAGGTCACAGTGCTCCCATATTTACAAGAAATATTTTTCAAAATGAATATTTGATGCGATGATTTAATATGCATTAGAAACGTTGTGCTGGAGAAGGATGAATTACATGGACAACATGGCAAACTAACGTCTCCGTACTTGAAAAACTGAGATTTAACGAAATATTTTCGATAATATGCCTTCGACGAGTCTTCCAAGTATTTGCGCACATTACTCGTGGCCAAGCAAACAGTTAAGAGAGGTTTGTGATTACTGGAGGCGTGAAAGGACGACACACAAGAGGAATACGTGAGAGATGCAACTGGACAACCCTTGCCCAGCTACCCTTCTAGCCGTGGAGTCCAGGGATGTATGGAAAGAGTCGTTAGAGGCTATCATGGGAGTCACGATGCTCAGTCATGATTGAATATTTTTATATCATATATTATACGTAATTTGCTAATTTAATGTATAATTTTTTGACACTCTCAAACAACTCCTATAATGTCTCCGACTTTTTATACTTCTTTCAAAATATCGTTAATTTGATATTTTCATATCACTCCTTCCACTCACATTTATACTACATATTTATTTAATTAGTACTTCCTCAATTATTTATTCTACATGTCCAAACATCTCAGAGTACTATTCTATATTTTACTGAATAAATTAGTCTTAAATTCCCATTTATCTTTAATCACTTCATTTTGTAATCAGTCATACATTGACACACCATATAGTCTTCTCATTGCACGCTTTCTTTCTAATATTTTTAGTATTTTTTTACATCCACGTTTCACTTCCATACATCAAATTTAATATGGGTATTTTAGAAAATTCGTATAATGAGCTGAAATTTAAATTTTTTGGTGTATGAGGGAAAATTATGTTTCAAATAATATATTTGCATGTGATATATTCCAATATATTTGCATGTGATATATTCCAATATATTTGCATGTGATATATTCCAATATATTTGCATGTGATATATTCCAATATATTTGCATGTGATATATTCCAATATATTTGCATGTGATATATTCCAATATATTTGCATGTGATATATTCCAATATATTTGCATGTGATATATTCCAATATATTTGCATGTGATATATTCCAATATATTTGCATGTGATATATTCCAATATTTCTCGAAACGATTTCGGCCTAGTGAAAGCAGTCCTGTGAATTGTACAAATAATATATTTGCATGTGATATATTCCAATATTTCTCGAAACGATTTCGGCCTAGTGAAAGCAGTCCTGTGAATTGTACAAATAATATATTTGCATGTGATATATTCCAATATTTCTCGAAACGATTTCGGCCTAGTGAAAGCAGTCCTGTGAATTGTACAAATAATATATTTGCATGTGATATATTCCAATATTTCTCGAAACGATTTCGGCCTAGTGAAAGCAGTCCTGTGAATTGTACAAATAATATATTTGCATGTGATATATTCCAATATTTCTCGAAACGATTTCGGCCTAGTGAAAGCAGTCCTGTGAATTGTACAAATAATATATTTGCATGTGATATATTCCAATATTTCTCGAAACGATTTCGGCCTAGTGAAAGCAGTCCTGTGAATTGTACAAATAATATATTTGCATGTGATATATTCCAATATTTCTCGAAACGATTTCGGCCTAGTGAAAGCAGTCCTGTGAATTGACATACTCGACGCATCACACATATGAAACATAAATAAATCCAACCCTGTTTCTAGTAACAGAGGTTTGCAGACACCCAGTTTAGAGAAAAAACGTCGTAAGAAAGCATTTGTCTTGAAGGTAACTTTATTGGTCTGAGGTTGACCTCGTATAAATTAAGTTCTGGTACAAGGAGACGTGACGGTGCTCATTTTGTTGAAGGGAACCACTTTACAGCTACCTCGACACCATTCAAAAGGTTGCATCGAAAAGTTTCAAGAAAATAATGTTATAAGAGAGAAAAACTCAAACGTAAATTATACTCAGAAAATTAACTATAAAATATTTCATTGTCTAGTGTCCTTTTGGTCTCAATAATATATGTGCATATTTTATTTTTTAAAGAAAATCACGTGAAATAAGAAAACAATAACATAAATTTGTGATTATAAAGCAAGTGTTTTCATCATTTTCGAATAAAAACGTTTTACCCAGATACTAAAATTTTTAAACATGTTCCATTAATAAAAGATAGCTTCGTGAACTTGAATAATTTAAATTTTAAATATTTATAAATCAGCATACTATATCTGGCGATCGGTGAGAAATATTAAGATACAAGATACGTGAAATCGTTAAATAATCACTTTTCCAATATCTTATATTAAATTTTATATCCATTTCTACGAAATTCGTTAACAAACAGTAGGCTTATTTAGGGTGTAAAGGAAAATTTAAATTATTTTCGAAGAGGGGTGATAGTATGTATGGCAGTTTATTTTTCTTTATTGATATATGTAAACTGCCATCTATGCAGTATCGATGAAAGTAATTTATTGACAGTGCCTTCCATATAAAGCAGCAGATGAACTGGAAAATTGTTTGAAAGCTGTAGTAAACAAAAATCCATGTGATTAAAAAAACTTAACCCGTCAAAAGGACAGAAGTAATTAAAGACTGATCTATTATTAAATGGAATGAAGAAAAACATTCCATGATGGTTTGGGTATGTAGAACGAATAAATGAAGAAAAAAACAACAAAACAAATAGTACAGAAAGAACATGGTAAATATAGTTGAACCAGTGAATGAAAATTTTAAAAAAGTATGTGCAAAAGCCAGAGATTGTAGGGCTATATAAAAAGTGCGTCGTGAATAGAAAAGTTAAGCACTTTGTCCACTCTGCCTAGCCGCGAAAAACGACGGAAAAACTACGTGAGGAATATATGTATTTATGAAGTTTTTCTTCCATACAAATGTGATGTAATGTACTACACAAAACTGAAGATTTAATTAGCATTACTCGCCAAATATTACTTTTATAAATAAATTTGGTTTAAACTTGATGACGTTTTGAACCGTTACTTAAACTTAAGCTTGTAGAAAAGAGCTTTTTTTTCATTTTGAAACTTACATAAATTTAATATGCTTTCTTTTTTTTAATGTTATAAAAGTATGTTTCACTTTAAACTAAACGAAAGATAAAATAAATACTGGTAAAATTGATTAATTTAAAATAATGATGTCACATGTGGAGTGTGGTGTCAATTTATGAAAAATAGGTAATGATGTAGTTAGGGTTGAAGGTGAACCTAAAGCTGATGTATTAAGTAGGATACAAGAATGCGTGGTTTGACAAATTCCTGTAGCCTGATTAAATAAACAGCATGGTTTAAATGTGTGTTTACATTTTTTGAGGCCACCTAGATAGTACGAGTATATACCATTTTAGGATTTTCAACGATATTTTCAGATTTGTGACTGTTAATAAGTAAATAATTAAGTTCAAGTAGTAAGGACATATTGAACAGACGGGAAAAAATTATACTTGCGTAAATATTATATACGGCACGTAGATAACACTCAAAGAAAACGTGGTAAAAAGTTTATTTTCTCATCTCACTCATGCATATATCATAAGGCTTTTTTATGTCGATTTCATTAAGGGGGCTTCTTATAAGATAGCGACCTATTTTCAGCCTGTATATGACAGATATAATTAAATACGCTTTTTCCCTGGTACAATTGGAAGAGAGGACAGAGAAACTCACTTTTCTACTACGACCCATATTTTCCCCTTCATTTTACATCCATGTATCTATCTTCTCTTCTAGTTCCTGAGATTTGTTTTGCTTTTAGTATTTACTTTATAAAAATCATTCCCTTCGTAGAAATACTTTTTCTTTGTTCTTCCTTTAAAATAGTTGTTCTACAAATATTGGCATTTTATATTTGATTTGACAGCCTTGATAAATGACAGGTTTCATAAAGGGGGCTTCTTTTCAGATAGTGACCTTTTTTCAGCCTGTATATGACAGATATAATTCGTTTGGGTAGATTAATTTCATTGAAACAAGGCTCTGTGGGTATTTTAACTTGGATATTCATATAGCAGCCTCTTTCATATCAGACAGCAACTGAGTTTTTGACCAACTGGTAAATAAACGGTTTTTAGACTGCGATATGATATCTTGGGTCAAGACCACATATTTAAAAGGGGAGGATCGAAACTATGCTGCATCTTTCGCGAAACGTCAGGCATTTAATTTCTATGTTTACTCAGGTAAGCGGGAATCTAACACAAACGTGACATTTTTTATTTAATTTAATGTGTAAGAAGAAGGGCTCCAATTTCACAAATTTAAATACCAATATTTTACACATGGAATAACAACATTTTACTGAAAACTAAGCAGTTTGTAAGAAGTTTGATCAGTAATTACAGAGTTAAAACATATTTCACAGCTCATGTAATTATTATGAAAAAGTGTATAGCCGTCCTAGATCTAATATTTTTTTCTATCTCCTTTGAAGTGTTATACACCCCTTAATTTTGTGCACCACCTCTTTATAAATTTTAAAATGACATACCTGATGTTACTCTAAGAGTATAGTATATATATTTTTTTCTTATTTTAAATAAAGGTTAATCAAATTTAATACGTATTTTGAATTAGCTTTAATACAAGAAGATTTAGTGTTGAACTTGTGTTTATTTGATACAATTTTTAGTGCTTACCTTTCAACCTTTCGCATGGCAAACTTGACTAGTGCATCCCATTCTGAGTCTTCAGCCCTAGCCTCGTTTGAGTATTCAAAAGGCTCGTGAACTAATGACCTCAGCTGGGTTTCTGGCATCCTCACTATTCTAGCACGTTCACTTAGTCTGAAATATAAATAAGTTATTTAGAAAAAAAAACCTTAATCGGTAAAAAAGAACGTGTAAAACGTAGACCTTGCTCATCTTCAATATTCTGGCAAGCTAAATATGATTCACCAATCAAAATCAAGTATTTTTGACAGGTTCAATGGCCAGATAACCAAGTTCTTTTATTCCTACTGGCTCGCTCTATTTATTATGCAAGTCAGTTTAATTGTGTATCGATATTACTATATAAGCATGCTCACTCAGTCGAAACATGTTGTTTTCATCTGAAATTAAGTTCGAATTCGTACCATAGACCAATTATCAGCTGAGTCTAGTTCATTTAGTGATACAGTGATCCAAAGATCGTGGATCAGTAATTAGCAGAATACGTTTCTCTTCTTTTTCAATCAGTTTTAAATAAAGAATAATTATTATTTCGGTTAGAATAAATGGCAACATTAATAAAAAATTATATTTAATTCATATTTAAAACAAACTGCGTAGACTGGTCTTTTTTGCGTATATAGTATATTATAAAAAATACTTCATGAAATGAATTGTTTAATTTTCTTCGTTTCTTTACTTACCTCAAATATAATTTGAACAATTACTAATGGTTAATTTAACACAAACCTATTGTGGCTTCGAAAACCTTTGAATGATTTTTGAGGTTAACTTGTGTGTAGGAGGGCAGTCAAACTTGAGTAAAATGAATCGAATATTACGTTGATGCCACCGGAGTTTAACATTTGTGAGTTATCTGTGATTAATATCTTTGAAAAAATAACATACTGAACAACACAGGAAAAAATCCTTCGAAATTTTACGTAATTGTTTATATGGTATATTCATTTTGAAGGAAGTCGAGAATTTTGGGCACATCATTAAAAAGCAAACTGCAATGGTTACAATATAATTTAAAATTAAATGTGAAATTTAAAAAGCAGCTTTTCTTTATTTTAAAAGACAACTCTCCTAACTTAATATATATTGTTTGTGCTCTATCCGTCTTGAAAGACAATGTTATGCGGTGACTTATAAAATATACATACATATATTCATTTTTTATTCAAGGAAAGCTTGGAACTGATGGCATCATTCTAATTACTGTTGAGATTCTTGATGCATAGACACGGTCATACCAGCAACTCCATATTAAGCCCTGGTCTGGGAGTACTCTATGCTTCATCCTCTCTTGCTTGAATTTGAGAGTCCTTGAACCAATTTTCATCACACTCCTCTTTGCCTCGATGAAGTACTTGGCCCTACAGATTGGTCCTTAACGTAGTCTTCCCATATTTCAAAATCAATGTTAAGATTTTTCATATATCTTTTACAGATATTCTTATAACTTAGGTAAATCTCTATTGAATATTATCCTTAACTATCCTGCCACCGCCTCTTATCTCGCCACAATTTTTCCGCATTTTTCCAATTATAGACTAACGCTATGTTTAAAAAGAGATGGTTTATTGATCTTCACAGATCACTACTCTTCTTTTTTGCGTCGTCCTTAACTATCCATGCAATGAAACTCTGGGACCAGTAACAAACCAATATTAGACTCACTCCATCCTTGACATGCTTTAAGAAGCGACTGAAAAAAACTCTTAGTCAGTAATATAACGTGCTTCATTCCTGTTTTTTCTTTCCTCTCCACCATCTCTTTCTTTTCCTTTGATTGACGATATCTCACTTTATATGAAAAGAAATGTTCAGATGATTATTCATCTTTGTGGGGTTTTTGGGCGTTTGTTCACATATATGTTTATGGGGATGGGTAGTCATTTGAATGTTGTTTTGCTACCATGTAATTTGCGTCATTTACGTTACTCTGGTTGGCTGGAAGAGATTACCGCCTGGCAATATACCCGCCAGATTGTTTTTGCAATAAAGGTTAAAATAAACATATAAGCGTTAAATAAAAACCTACCTATGGGTAATTTGACATTCCATATTACACCTTAGATTATGTAATTTGTTATTTTTTTTTAAATTATTTCTGTGCTGATACCATAACAGTTTTGGGTCTCCTATTCCTGAACCTTTGTTGACTTTCTGGGTTTGTTCTGTTTGCGAACTTTTGAAGTGGACTCAAGAAACATAAATGGAAATCTACCCTACTATGCTTAGCAGAGATATTCCTCTATAACTATCACAATTCCCTTTGTAACTTTAGTTTTTATATTTAATGAGGTTGACAATTCTCATTTTCTGAGGTACCGTTTCTGCATATCAACATTGTATTAGAAGTATTGTAGTAAGAGGAGATGATAATATGACCCTAAATAAGTTGATCAACCATCAAATTCGATGATAATTCTTTGATAACAGTAAGCACGTTTTTAGAAGAAATAATAAGAGCGAGGCGGAAGACCACTGGATGTCCCTTTATTTTCTTTAAGTAAGAAAGCAACTGAGAAATGTATTAAAGATGATGAACTATTCTTTCATCTTGGGTCAATACATTTTATACTTACGAATAAGACTCCTTGGAAAAAAACTCGTTCAAAGAACTTAGGGCCTGGGATTTGAAGCACTCAGCAAGGTCCCCAGAGAGACAGGCTTGGTTCGTCCTGGCCAGGTAAGGGTCCTGATCAGGTCCTGTACCCAGGCCGATCCAGTCTAGGAGATTTCTGCCCTGTCGATCCTGCAATATAAAGACATAAAATAAATTTTCGCTAACAAGTAAATTTTGTTTATATACTTCCGATACACAAATTATAATTGAAGGTTTTTATCAATTAATTTCAATCTCAACAATATTGTTCTTATTTTCTTGATATTTTGTTATACCCAAATTTCTGGTTCTTGAAGTTCATTTGCGTGCTGTAATTTATTTTTTGCCTTGCGAACTAAACGTCCAAGCACTCAAAAGCTTAACATGCGCACAATGTTATAATAAATACTATATCGCATTAAAAAATATCCCTCGTAACTCTTGCATTATCTGAGAAAATACTATCGAAATAGCAGAATTCCTTAACTTGCTTTAATCTTTCATTGATATTACACTTACGCGTTTTCTTCTCTTTTTGCATCGCCACTACGCCTATAGACTTAACATCGCAGTCATCACATCTTTCATACATTTGTTTATTAAACTCTGTAAATCATCTTAATTATCCTCTTACATTACCATATTATCAGGATACAGCCATTCGCATAACATACATTCCCATTCGACATTTGCATGCCATCAATTGACATTTGTAGTTCTTTTTAACAATAATCTATGTAAATATTAAAACAACAAGTGTGACATAAGGCATCCTCGCTTTACTTATTTTGTAATATTAAACCGTTGAAAGAAGGCACCAAAATAACTTGAATATCAAACAATTTTTTTTCTATTTTCTGTAGAAACTTTTGTAACAGTGACTATTGTTTGCTTCCAAGAGTAGAATTTAAATCTTGTGGCATTGTCAAAAGGAGAATAAATAAGAATTTACAATGTTAAAAAATAGTAAAATAAAGGGTAAATCCTTTCCCGTCACACAAAGTTCTTTCTAAACAATCTCATTTTTATGTAAATCGTGTATTATATCGAAAGAAAGCCGGAGCTGAAATCATATTTTAGTGTCATATCCACTCCATCCATGTTTTGTGTCAAGGAATATGGTTTAAAAATACTACGCAAGCTGTAAGGTAAAAGCAACTCAGTCTGAGAAGACACAAGAATAAAAACTATACCATTTTAATATGCATATGTTCTTGACATCTTTATACGTAAAATGGCAACATTCTGAGAATAAAATTTCACTAAAATGTCACTCGAGTCCCAAATAAATAAAGTATATACTGTGTACATAGGTCTGTTAATATGAAACCGGTTTTTTTTTATAGAAAATACAATTTATTGTTTGAAAACGTTAAAAAATATTTTATTCAAAGTATTGCCCATCGCTAGCTACACACTTTTCCCATCTCTCTGGCAATGTCAAACCAATCATCGAACCATTTTTGTACATTTTCGTAAAAAGTGAAGCACTGCTCAGCAAGTGCGTGTCCCATCGATGCAAATAAGTAGTAATCAGATGGAGCCAAATCTGGTGAGTAAGCCGCATGCGAAAGTATTTGCCAACTAAACGCCTCAATCGTTTCCTTGACCGGTTTTGCTGTGTGCGATGGTGCATTATCATGAAGCAAAATCACTTTGTGTTGCCTCTTTTAATATTCTGGTCGTTTTTCACGCAATGTTTGATTCAAATCAATCATTTGTTGTCGGTAGCGTTCAGTGTTAGCGGTTTCGCCAGGTTTTAGCAGCTCCTAATAGATAACACCCTTCTGATCCCCCCAAACACAGAGCATTGTCTTCCGTCCATAGCGATTTGGCCTTGCAGTCGATGTCGCTGGTTTGCTTGAAGTTACCCATGATCGAAATATATCCAATTTTCATCGCCAGTCACAATTCGATGGAGAAATTATTTTCTTTTGTACCTGGCGAGCAGCATTTCACAAGTTGTTTTTCGGTTTTCCTTCTGTCTTTCATTCAGTTCATGTGGAACCCATTTTCCCACCTTCTGGATCTTTCCCATGGCTTTCAAATATATGGAGATGGCTTCTCGTGTCACATTTATTTGATCTGCAAGTTTTTGTTGTGCTTGAGCGTCATCCTCATCCAACAATGATTCCAATTCGGGGTCTTCAAACTTTCTCGGTGGTCTTCCACGTTCTTCGTTTCTCATGTCAAAATCACCACTTTTGAATTTTTTTAAACCACTCAAAGCACTAAGAATTACCAAGAGCATGCTCACCGTAAGCTTCGACAAGCAATCGATGCGATTCTGTAGCATTTTTTTCAAATGGTAACATAAAATCAATGCTGTTCGCAAATCGTAGTTTTCAGGTACAAAAACAGACATGTTCAACGCTATGAAAATATATGTAGTTGTATTAAACTTGTATTGTTGTGAGTTAAAAGCCTTTGACAAATATAAACACAAGCAAAAAGCGGTTTGATAGTCACTACATTGAGAACTAGAGCCATCTATGAGCAAATTCCGGTTTCATATTTACAGACCTGATAGACTAAGAAAATATTTAAAGTTTTGAATAAGCGAAAAAAATTGTATTAAGTGCCGAGTATTTTTTTAAACATTATTGATAATGTTTATCTGGTTTCAGTAAAATTTTCAAATTAGATTTAATAGTGTTAATGTGCTCAACTGTTAACTGGGCATTCTAAATTTTTACAATCTGTTTTTAATGAGTTTATGGAATAGATGCTGTTAATTTATTTAAATTAATGCAATACCCTAATGATTGACTCAGAAAGTATTTACTTGTCACTAGGTCTCGCAACTTTACAAGTTTGCGAGAACTTTTGACGACAAAATTGAATATTAATTAATAATCGGTAAAAAATGTCAAAAAATCTCTTCATATCGCGAGTAAGAATATTGGTTTATTAAAGCCAAGGCAAGTGATAGGCGATGTATTAAGTTTAAGAATGTCCACTGAAATTTCCATTTTACATGTGTTTTTCTGATTCTATAATTTTTCGTCTTAAGTCTTAATCGATTTTCATCATAAGCCTTTCCTATAGACTCTTTAGTTATTTTTGACCTTTAACATGAATTTAAGCACCGATTTACGAATGGATGAACTAATATTATTAAAGATTCTCACCCTTAACTTAAGTCCCAAAGAGAGAGATCTGATAAAAAAAAAGTAATCTGGTCACCTGCATAGCTTTAGGACTGCAGGATCAATTAGAAAGCTAGAAATTACTTATTAAATTCTTCACTCAGATTTAAGACTCAGAGAATAATAAAGATTGTATTTGACTGAATACTTTATGATTTAGAAACTATGGAATGAAACTATGGAAAATGTTGACTGAACATAGTATGGAATGTATATTATTAATATGTGGTATTGTGTCATCATAGGCTGAAAGGAGAGCATGTTATAGAGTAAAGGTGCCTTGTTTGAATGGTTTCATATTTCAAAAGGAGTAAAGTAAGGATATTCCATGTTCCCCTGGTTCCTAAATATTTATATAGATTTATGAGAAGGACTACAGAAGAACTACAGAAATCAATGAGCAGCATTCAAATAACTAATGAGAATGTGTATAAATCCCTGTATGTTGATGACATGGTAGTGTAAGAGAAGAATGGGGATGAATTACAGAGTCTGGTTAGCAAATTGTACGAGAGATCAAAAAAGAAAGATTTGAGAATGAATTTCGCGAAATCTAAAGTTGCAGTGATAGAAAAAAAATATGTCTAGTTATATATATGTCATAGTTTCAACGTGAGTCACGATGGGCCTGTCACGATGGGTATCATATATTTAAACTTTGCTATCAAAATGCATTTTTTTGCTTTTCCAGACCACATCTCTTATATAACCAGATAATATATTCAATTGTTTAATTTGATTTCCTCCTGATTTATCAAGAATATAATAGTCTTACTTTGAGACTGGAGGTTCAATTTGGTTAATAGATAACACTTACCCCATTCCTTCCTTGGACTTCTGCTTCAGAGACAGTTGTTTGACTGAGAGGAAGCTGGTCAGGCAGCCTTATACCCCCCTGACCGTGAGACTGCATGGCGAACATGGAGGCTGCCATTGCGAGGAGAAGCCATCTCGCCGATGATAACATGTTTAACTTGGAACTATATGTGTGTACGATATTCTGAAAATAAAAGAAAAATATGTAAGATTTATTTGATTCATCATGAGGTACATCAGGTGGAGAATTAAAGTAAATTAGCAACTACTTAAAATAAGTGTTTACAATACTTTACATATTCTTATAAAGGAAGCATCAAAAAATCTTTTTTATAAAATAAGCATCCTTGACGACCTCTGCGAACTTGTCGGAAAGATACCTGTCTACAAACCCGGAGGTTCAAGGTTCAGGTACCCATTTTTGAAAAATCTGGTTTAATATCTGTTCACTTTAACGTCGTTGTAAGATATTACTATATGACAATAAAATTGCCAGGTTGTACAGTAAACAATTAAAGCGTCATACAGTAACAAATTACATTATTTCTCAAAAATACTTAAATGTCAATTTGAAATATTTTTCTCTTTAATTTTATGACTTGCTCTTTTCATTTCTTATCGATCTTTTTATTTTCATATCGAAAACAGTCGACCATAAAACTTTTCCCCTTTTGTTTTTTTTTCTACTCAGAAATAACTTCTCGGTTACTTAGCTAATGAAATGATCAACAAGAAACATAAAAGAAGAAAAAAAAGAAAAGTATTTTTATATGAGTTAGGAGAAGCTTGAACACGCATCCATCTTTCGTTTTTCCCTTCGCTTTGGAGAGTTGTTTCAGAATAGAAACTGAATAAATAATCAATTTGTAGAAAAAAACTGTTTTTCAAAAAGTTCACAACGACAATAAAACTTCCTTAGATTCGGAAGCGTATTTGAAAAATCTACACTTATTTATATAAATTATTTAAAAATTTGTTTGACTTCGTCAAATACTGTACGAATAGTGTCACATTTTTTTATTTACATATTTGAAATATCTTCGTGATTTGAAAAAGGATAAAGAACAGTGTATTTAATAAAAGTATTTACTATTTACGAGTTTTAACAGAAAATTAATAAAGAATTCGTTATATGCAAGATGTACCCAAAAAGTATAAACACACTGTGAATGATTATGAATTCAGTTTTGAGTAAGATAATATATATTTAATATTTAAACTCCAAATTTAAGAAGAATACCGTAGTGTTTTTAAGTTATCGCTAAACCTCAAATCGATGGCCGTTCTGGTCCTCTTCAAATCCTCAAATCGATGTCAGTGTTGAAAACGTTGAATATCAAACATCATGAATAATTTATTTCAGTATTTGAGCGCACTCTTTTTCAATGGCTGCTCTCAATTCATTGACTGTTGCTGGTTTTGTATCATAAATTTAATTTTTGATGAGTCCCTATGAAAAACTCATTGTCGTAGAAGCTTGGAGGATACCCAATGCTACCTCTACGTCCAATCTACCAGTCCAATCATCAAGATTGCCCTTCACACAACGATGATGGTAGGAAGGTTGCTGAAAATAAAAATTATCTTCATTCCTTAATTCTTCACCCCTTCATGAATGCGTGGTATGGCAAACTCCTGCAGCAAGTTCCCGTACACGGCGCTGGGTAAAAGCGAGTATGCATTTTTTTGGAAACCCTGAGTGCATTTATAAATTTCACGCCTCGCAGTGTAAAACATGTAACTGGGAGGCTAGTTGCCAGGAAAAGAGAGCTTTTGGAGATTTCCCCATAAGCATGCCTGTGAATGACTGATGCAAATGCAGAGTGCGTAATGAAGAGTTGTGAGACATAGTTTTGATACGCTGGATGAAATTATAATGCAGCTGGAATTGTATTTATATAATAACTAGGGTTTCAAGTACTTGTAAGGATTTGAAAACAGAGTATGAATGTTTCAGCTGAGTTTAAGAATAAAGGAAAAATAAATAAAAGCTGTTATTAAGGACTAAGACCACTTGATCAATGGCCATGCCTTGTGAAGTAGTTATGTATATAAACAAAATGATGGTTTTGGTATTGCTATTTACTTGTACTCTAAAATTCATTTTTCTATTGAAAACCTTTTTAATTTTAAATTTTCCATTATGAATTGTAAATAAAAAAAGCTTTTATTAGTAGTGATATAGTAAAACGTTCTGATAAAAAATAATTTTGCCGGATAAATTAGATTTTAGAAAAATAATTTAAATTTGAAACGTTCGTTGTGGATTTATCTTTGAAAGGTTTTCTAACCAGTATTAGGCCGAAAATTTAGGGAACTTAAGTATGGCAAAAATATAAAACCTTGATCAGACATAATTTCAGTAATGCTGCATCAAAACGATGATAAAATTGATCTTACAAAAATCGCATAATTTTATAGATCAAACCCAGGCTAGAAGATTATTGTAGATTCAGAGAAGTACCCAATTTAAAAGTGACAGTTACCACTTTCCTATTCTTACATTCAACGCATTCAAATTTTTTGAAATATCTTTAATCTGTAAATAATACAAAAAATTGTCTCGTATTGGTGTTATCCAAGGTTCAAAACAGTGGGGTCTTCCGAACGCAGCTTTTAGCAGAACACGCGTACACAGCGGTTTTTAACGCTTAAAAAACGATAAGCTTTTTAACTCTTTAGCAGACTGTTGGAACTGGAAAGTTCTCTAATGTTCGCGCAGATTTTTTTTATTTAACGCTTCATTGTAAAGCAATTTGGTAGACTTGTTACTAGGCTGCAATATCTTTCAACCAATTAGACATAAGAAAATAAAGTGAAACACCCGATTCTCTTAAATTTTTTAATTTCTTTTCTTAAATCTTAGAAAGATTTTGATTTACTTTGTGGTTTCATGTTTATGATTTTTTAATAAAATAAATAAAACAATTTATTTTATTTTATATTCAACGCTAATTTAAGTTCACTATCAGTTTTAAAAACCTAAATTTTTGTTTCTTCGTTCTACGTCAGGTGATGAAGAAATAAATTATGTCTAAAAAAATTATACATGAGAGGGGTATGAGAATAATCGCTAAAAGTGCAGGAGAGCATGTAGGTGACTAAAGGATGGATGTTGAACGGAAAACATATTGAGCAGAGGGTTATAATTGGAATTAACTTGATTGTTTATAATGATAGTTCAATTTCAATAATAGCCCTCTGTTAAATATTTTTCCCGTTCAAAATTCATCCTTTTGACAATTATCTACTCCCCTACTCTTATTGGTCACTAATGCCTTCACCCCTCGAATGTACTTATTACAATTAGAATAAATATATTTTAGATATAATTTAGTTCATATTCACCTGAACAGGAAGACGAAGGTCTTTTAAACCGATGGTGGACTCAAATAAGTGACGAATACGAGATTAAAAATAAATGTTTTTTTTTTAATTTTATTTAAAATCGGTATACTACATGATTGCTAAAATATTCAAATCGTTTCGAAATTCATGAACAGTATACTTAATAAAAGTAAAGTGATATCATTAATTAAAGGAAAAATAAAAGGATGTTGGAGAGGAAAAGAAAATCGGGAATTAATAAAGATTTCCTGATTATCACGATATAATACTGATGTAAGATGATAAATATCGTTGGTCTGGTTTGAACAGCACCAATATATCCACACAAAACTTGTTATTTAATTTGGATTTTAACCTGCGAGGTAGTGTACAACGAAACACCCCATTACTTTACATCATGAGATTATATTTACTTTAGCTCTTTGTCACATTTGTAGAGGAAACGCTCTTTTGTGGCCTTGATGAAAAAACGCATGCCTCCCAGCCCGGAGGGGGATGGGTTCGATTTCCAATGGAAACCAATTTTTTGAAAAAGGTTCCCAGTCTGACCCTTTCTCAAGACCTCTTTAATATCTTTCTGGTTGATGGAAAAATATTGTCATATGCAAATAAGCCCGCCAGGGAGTACTGTATTAATTGGAAATGTAATACAATACAATAGAACGCTCTAATATATGTTATCGTACACCCATACATTCATACCATCACGCCACTTCCCTGTCAGGGTAGACATAAAGGACTGTGCACCAAATCTTCGTATCGCGATACACATCTTTCGCTTTCCCCACATTTACACACATAAAATTCTTACGATTTATTTTACTTATATATTTTCTTCTTTCAAAATGTCATTCCCTTGATCCAACCATACTTTCCTTGGTATTCCTCTACCACGCCTCCCATTGACATTTGTACTATATATTTGTTTTGTTAGTATTTCTTCCTTTTTTATTCATTCTTCATGTCTAAATCACGACAGTTTTCTTTTTTTATCTTAATTAATACATCAATTTAGCACTCGCTATTAAAAACTGCCAATGTATGTAATTCTGCAGTCCTTATTATTCTTCTTCAAGTCTGTTTTCACGTCTACATTTCATTTCTATACACCAAAGTAGCTCCAACGTATGTTTTTTGTAAGTCATTTTATTTTGCGGAAATTAATTAAATTTTCAGATATTATCTCATAGCCAATTAGACCAAGTTGGCGAAGCCATATTGGTCCCAAATAGAAATACGCTGGGAAAATACTATATATCTATTGGAAACCACATAACGAAACCAATATTGGATTGGTTCCCCGAACCAAACCACAATACGTTTTGAGACAATGTTAGCTAAATGAATATTACTCTATTTTGACAGCTGACATTTTGCGGATGCCGAAAGACGAATATTCAAAACCTCTTTGTATGCCCAATGTTTTGCTCGCGTTAATTATGCTGATCACTAGAGGTAAAAGTTTTTTTTAAATATATCGGGTTTTTCAAATAAGCCCAATTCGGCTTATTCGTTCGAGTAAAAAAAGTCAAACAAGCTGAATATTATGACTTGGCATCTCCGAATACGGCACGAACCCGTGAATACATTTTATTGCAATGTATTTTTATCTAACAAGAGTACTTGTACGAGAAAGTATTACAGGATTACTGAATTTGAGAACCACCTCCCATTTTTACTTATTTATAAACTGATATATGGTTTTGGTTGGATTATTTTGATGTCTTGAATTTCAAAAGAGAAACACAAATAATTTTTACGAGTAGTGCGGAAAGCGCAAGAAGTTTAGTAAAATCTAGGTAAACGTGACACGATTAAGCTATGTATTTAAACAAGACAATAATCATGAGTTGTATAGACGTGGTAGAAGTGAAATATTAGTATCAGAATAGAATAAAGTGGAGATCTGTTCACCTTGTCTTTTTCATGGAGACATGGCGGGATGGTAATTAAATGACGTCAATAATTTATTTAAAAAAAAATCTTCTGTTTATGTTAATTTCCCCGATTATTACCAACGTAAGTCTAAATTAGATTGTTTTTGGTGGCATATTCTATGACTATTAAGAAACATCCACCATGCGGAACGACTTTAATTAACAAATTTCCTGAAATTGGTATTTAATGTTGACCTATTTTTTAAGACGTTTCTCTTCCAATCACGATGTAAAATTTCTTGTTCTGAGTTTGGGTGCGAATAAAAAGGCGTGTCACTTAGTTTTTTTCCCATCAAGATATTTTCACGTTTTCATTTCATTTTCAATTTTTTAGGTTTGTTTGGAAAAAAAAAACCAGTCATCGAACTATACAAAATAAAATTTATTTTAATTTTTTGCCAAAACCTTAAACTTTTGTTGGAAAACAAACCTAAATGCGTTTGATTTCAATAAAAACTTATTGTATAAGGCTTTTCAGAGTTTAAACAATGTTTTTCTGGGTTAAAAATACCAATATCTTGACTCCGCTATAGAATATTAACAGTTAGGCGGATAAAAAACTAGTTTCAAGGATGAGAGCTGCAATATTTGAGCTGAATAACACGTTAAATCCGCATTGCAATATATGAGTGATCGAAAGCGAAAAAGTCTTCGAATATATCTTACATTATTTTTTATTATTTGTCTTGATTTTGGTACAATGCTTTTGAGGCGTCCTGATATTGGCATGCAGATTTTTTTTTGCTTAATATAACGTCGATGGTTTTATTATTAATAAAACGTAAGAGGATCAAGGATTTATGGAAAATATTTTATCTAAAAAGTGATCTGATATATATTTAAGCTCATAATACTCTCATCTTATTTGGATAAAAGGAATAAGCGTGAAATTTTGATGAAATATTTATCATTTTTACATATAGTCTTCACGTATATAAAGATTTTATCAAAAAGCGTATTTCGTTATATTATTGTAAAATAAATATTTCGATTTTTTCGTCATACAGTAAATATATTTTTTGGTTTGATAGCGAGTAAATCTTATTGTTTATGTTATCAAATATCAAAATATACATTTTTCATTATTGAATAATATAAAGGATGCATTGAACCGCTTTATATGAGTTTGTGTAAAAAACATTTTGAATACTATAACCATCAACACCCATTAATCTAGCTGGATTGATCCCTATCTAAAGTGTAAATGCGATAGGAAGGTGTGGTAGGGGAAGACCAAGAAAAATATAATAGAATTAAGTGTATGATATTTTGAAAAGAAGAAATGTAAAAAGTTGTAGGAGTTATACCAGAAAGTGTATGTTTGTAAAAAGTGTAAGATGTTTGCTGCAATAGGAAATACTGGTGGTCTCTCTGTTTTTCCTACTCAGACAGGGTCACGGCGTGATCAATGTATGTATGTATAATATCATATCAGATGGCCGAACAAATCATGCAGAGCTTTAGTCTAGACGAGTTTTCACCTTTGCGACCTTATGCCGTTTGTAATTAGTGGTTGTCTCGTTAATTTTCGAGTTCCTTCATTTAATCTCAGTTTCCACTCTACAACCGCCTGTTTTGAGTAATGTGTCTTTCGTAGAATTTTGTTTTTGATGCTCAGTTACATTTGTTGGTCACTGAGTGTCATAGCTCCCCCCCTTTCCATGACGTATGTTATTAGTGGTAAAATGATAAAGTGGTATATTATTTAAGATTCTCACATAAAACACATATATAAATTACACCGAGGATTAAAATTCCATTACCAGTATTTATCTAATGCACTGTTTCGTTATGTCAGCAGATCGTTGAAATTATAACTTATTGCATAAAATGGAAGAAATAAAACACAGATATATGTAAAAAAAAATAAAACACAAACAAAAATATTCCACAATCAACTAAGTCACCATCCTCCTAAATACTTTAATTCTTGAACTCAATATGTCCACATTTGACTCAGTTACCGCGTTATACCCTCTACACATCCTTACTACTGGGTAATAGGAGCCGACTCCTAAATGTAGCAACACTGAACAAAGGAGATAAGAAAGCGATAGAAAACACTTAAATCAATACATTTCAGTCGCAGGTAAGTCCACAATGTCTTTCGCAACTTTATAAAGAAATATAAGATCAAAAGAATCTATACGACTCTTCCTATATTTATGACCCTTCCAATATTTTTGTTTTAGATAACTATTTAAGGCACATACTCGTAAATATTGATCGGTTTAGACTGGTAATAAATAGACCATACTTGCCAAGTGCTCTTCCTTTGCAACGTAGCCTGTCACTTTTGAACAGGGTCTCGAATATTGACATCTTCAACATTTTAAACAATATTTTGAAAGAAAACTTTTTGATATTTCTTAGTACTGGAAGTTTGTTCTTTTTGGTTGAACGATTGTTTATTATTTGTTAAATTTGTATTTTTGGAATGTAATTGAGTTTGATATTTAAACCTAAACTTTTTTTAATAAATAAATAAACTCAGTTGTGCATTCAGGAATAGGTGTTTGATAATAAAAAAAATAATTCAGCCAGCTTGCGTAGACAGGAATTTAAATATTAATTAGTGTACAAATAAAACAAACATTTGCTTTGTGTATTTATTAAAAATAGGTCAAAAGTCTGGTTGGCTGGAAGATATAACCACCTGGTAATAAACCCACTTTATTGTTTTACAATGAAGCGTTAAATAAATAAAAGCGTAAAAATAAAGAAAATTCTATCACCGTTGATTTTGAAACATTCCAAATTTAGAGAAAAACTCTCCAAAGATCATTTGATTAATAAAAAATTATATTGGATTTATTCAACAGCCGCTAATGGAATTGGAATCCTTGGAATTATAGAAAATAAAATATAATACGTTTTAAGGAAGAAAAAATATTCCAGGAAACCTCAAAGCCGATTGGTTTGACTCTTATTACGAAAAGTTTCCTCGGGACGTATGGATGACGATTTTTCAATAATTTTCTTAAGTGCATGAAAATATTCCATAGTTGAAGGTTTTCTCTCGAAAGTTTATCGAATACTTTGGCAATAAAGAAGTTTTAGGAATACGTAAGCGTTGAATTTTTATTTGTTTTCCTCCCGCAAAATCTTGTGAAAATTTTCCGATCTCTAATATTAAATATTGGCGGTATTTCACGGAAAAGTTTGATGAAGAACAAATATTAGACTTTTTCAAATATTTATTTTACGACGACCTCCGTGGCCAGGTTGATAGGACACTGGTCTCTCACCCGGATTTTAGGGGTTTGATTCCAGTTAGCATCTAGAAAAAGTCTCAACCTGATTTAAGAGTTTGTCTGGTAAAAATACTCACACGTGCTAGACGTTTGCGACGGTTAATGTTGTTCACGTGTGGAAGTATTTTCAACATGAACGATAATGAAATGTGTGAAACTTGCGCACTCTAGTGGTTCTTAACTTGGAGGTTTAATTACTGAGACCGAAAACAATATTATCTCCCGGTGATGCTCTTTAACACGTCTGCAGCATCAATTCCGATGTGTCCGTATGATCAATTTGGAGGAGAGCCGTACAAATAAATGAGTGAATATTGTGAATATAGTGAAGAATATCTGATAACAGACTTTATGATACTCGTAGTGTAAGAAGATATTGAACAAAACAGAACTGTGCATACAAGATGCGGTTATTGTAAGTAGAATCAAGAGGAGATTTAACAGAAGTTATGAAATTGCAGTTATTTGCAAATAAGATTCGAAGATGAGCCGTCCATTCTCAAACCTTTGGGATTGTTAGTTTAATTATCCAATACCCTAAAATATTGATTACAAAAACCATTAAACGTCTAGGAACTTGTTCGGTTATGGCGTCAAAGGAGGTGTTATAGGTATTTTATGGCATCTCTATATTTCTGATGGAAACTTTAGGGCGTCACAAAATTTTTATTTATTTATTCGTATTATACCCTTCAACTTATCATAATAACACCCTTTGGAAACTCCCTATGACGGCATGGGGAGCATAATTACATGCATTAAGAGTGTCAGCTAGTGCACTTTGTTGGTCAGTAGTGGAATATACTCGATTTTTTTAAAACTCTATTTATAAATTAATTTTTTCAAGTCCGTTGCACATTACAGGTTCCCCTAGTTCGTGAATGGACCAAATATAACAAGTACAAAAAAACATGTATAAAACATTTCAACGTTTTAAAATTTATAAAAACTACTGCTAAATGTGACTGTTACACTAAAACACTTTGACAATGTAGCATGTTCGATAATATAGTATAAAAAATAAAATGATTTCAAGTACTACACGTAATTTAAGAGATTTTTCCTGAAGGAGCTGAGCAACACGTGAAATACGTCTATAAGAAGACACATACGGTTTAACAGTATGTTTGCTTCCTTCCGGCATTTCTAAAGACATATTGGTTACACTTATAGGTTGATAGAACAATCTATGGGTGCGTCGTCTCAAATAATTATCCGGAACATACAAATCAAGACTGTTCAGGACGGATGGGTTAACTAAATTGCCCTTGAGCAAACAAAAAAAAATGGACACCCAATCGAAGAGATCTTCCACACTATGAAGATCTCTTACAGTTTGAAGTGGCTCTCAATAAGCTAGATAGGTTGATGTCACCATAAACAAAAATTGGAAGATAATAAAATGATTTTTAAAAGCAACACAAGCGGGGAAAATATACCAATTGATCAGTACTACTCTACTTCAAAAATATCCAGATCCCAAGATATTTCTTTTACAGTCAACAGCCAGTAATATCAAGATTAAAATTCAGAAATAGTTTTATGAAGAGGAAGAGGAAATTCAGGAATGGTTTCATGAAGAGGGCGCAAGAACTGCGGATTTCTCCCGATAAAGTGCAATTTCTGAAGGACGGAATAAAAAGCTGATGGCTTGATGAATCTCTCTGAAAATATGGCACCTAGAGACCAACTACCTTAACCTTTTTGGAAAGCACTGAATAGACTCTAAGTAGGTGTAGATGCAATGTGAATATGCAGACATGAGATTTTTTAACTAAAATAGCAATGAATGTTATTATTAGGATATAATCATTGTTGGGCCTCGTAATCAAGGTTTCTCTTGCAATTTCAACGTCAATTCAGTTGGAGAGTAGAGCTGTACCGTGGAGTTTTTTTTTTTAAGGAAGTGAGCCATTTTTAACCAGCTAACACTCCAGTCCCACCGTTGTATTAGATCCGATGGCCCACCTGAAGTGAGACGATCGGATCACACCGGAATGTTTTTTTAAGTTAGTAGATATGACTAAAGTCATAGATATTTTTATACCCCCGAATACTATGCGAAAAAAAATCTTGTATAATTCGAAGGAAGTAGTTTCCACGGGCTGTGGGGCATACAATTAATATGGGCTACTATTTTAAAAGAAAATAAGTTTAAATCATATGTTCAAATATTCATTATGAGGAGTATCAAAATTAACTATTATATATATTTATTATTGCCGACGATGCTGTAATATTAGCAGATAACGAAAATGATCTTCAGAGAATGCTCTACAAATTTCACCTTGCTCCTAAGATATACAATATGACGATTTCTGTCAATGAAACAATGTGCTTAACAATATCAAAAGAGTCACTCAGATGCAAAACTGATCATCGATAACGTACCCATCGAGCAAGTCATGCGATTCACTTACCCAGGTGTAGAGATCTCTAGCAAAAGTGACCTGTATATTAAAGTACGAGCACAAACTAATAAAGCGACGGTTTTGGCTGGCTGCCTGCGGGACACTATATGGAGAAACAAATACATGCTTACCGAAAGTAAGGTCAGGATATATAAGACATACGTCCGCCCTATCATGACATATGGGATAGAAGTAAGAGCCGATACCAACAGGACAAAAAACCTTCTCAGAGTGGCAGAAATGAGAACCCTACGCTCCATCGCAGGCAGAACTCTTAGAGATCGGATCAGAAATGAGACGATAAGGTCTGTCTGTGGTGTTGAAGACATAGTGAGGTGTGGAAGAAGCAGAAGGCGCTTCTGGGGGGGCATGTAAACCGCATGAAGGATATAAGCAAAAATCGCTTAGAATGAAAACCCTAACAGCAGGAGATTACCAGGAAGGCCGCCGAAAAGGTGAAAATACAGCTGGACGTCATTATCCCAAGACAGCCCACCGTCACAAACAGATCATACGACCTAAACCAAGTGGAAGAAGAATATTATAGTATAAAATAATTAAGTGTGGATGTTAGTCATAAAATAAAATTTAGGATGAAGTTATATTTAATGTTACAGTGAAAAAATATATATGCATATAAAACATTTAAAAACAAGTTACATACAAATGAAAAGTTATGTTCCAAGTGGTTTAACATCGAGTTGGTTCACATACATAAGTCGAGTCAATTTGAGTGGCATGCTGCCTTTTACTTGGAACAGGTGGTATAATTATGATATTGATAATTAATGACCCTGAGACGGAAATTGATGAATTATGATGACTTATTCGAATTGGTGATTTAGGCAAATTGAAGATCATCGACAACAGACAACATTGTCTTTGGCCACATTCGTTGAGCTTTTAGGGTTAAGATCCACAGCAGTAGGCATGATACTATTTTACTTAATTGATATGGTTTTTATCCGTTAACACCGGGAAGCAAACCCGAAACCCCCGGATGTAAGATTAACTTCTTAACAAATAGATTACGAGGTCTATAAAAATAAATAATGACAAAATATTGTTGTGAAAACCAGTATGGTTTACTTTTGATTACGAGTATATACCATCGGGAATCGAACCTAAAATCATTTATCAAAAGAAAAGTGATTTACCTCTAGGCATAGGATGTTGATCGATTGCTTTATTGTTACTTATAAGTAAATCGACAATCATGTATTCTTTTTAGGTCGTCCGACTGGCAATGAGTAATCCGACGGAAAGAGTTCTTGTTCACGCACGTAGCTAACCAAGTTGTGGTATACTTTCACGTCTCACTGTCATACGTCACGTTCGTCTGTCGCGTTGAACCAAATGCATCATAAAATTTCTTTTAGTGTTAGAAATTTGATTGTAATATAGCAATACGAACTTGATATAATTTAAAGCAATATAAAAAGGTCATAAAAAATACAAATGTCTTCAACAATTTCCGTGGCTTAAATAGAAAAAAGCCTGTCTTCCAGGCCGGAGATTTAAGATTCGATTTTTATCAGTACCAAATCAAAAGTATTTATATTTAACGTCAATTTAACATATTTCTGGTTGGTTGAAAAATATTATCGGATAGAAATAAACTCGCCAAGTTATATTAAGTAAAAGGAAGAGGGGAGGGGGAAGTCAAATGACCTATTTTAATTCAAAGTTTATCCTTAATTTATCATACCCTGTCACCATAAGACTCATTAAAAAAAATAATCATATGGAATACTATAAATTTCAACTACAGAAAATTATACTGATTGTATTGCAATTTCGTTATTATTTTGATGCCTTGAATGATGAAAGATTTACAAAAATTATCTATACCACGAGTGTGCTAGATACGATAGTTTAGAACGGTGGAGAAAAAAGTTGCAAGACTGAAAAAATGTTATTTAAAAATAGCGAAGAGTAGATCTTTATAATAGGATGGTATGCATGCCGAGTTGTATGGACGGGATAGAAAATATGTAGGCCTAGATAAAACGAAATGGAGATCATGTTCTTTCTATCTACCTAAACAATTACATGACTTTATGGTGATGATGATGATTTTATTGTCCATTTTGTTTTGTGGTTTATTGAAAAATTCAATATTCGTTTAGAACGATCAAGAATTCAAGTGTAATACCATTATTTTTTCGATTGTATGCATTCCCTCTATCACCTTGATATACGAGTGGGTACATGTTGCACCAAGTACCAGCCACTCCGAAAACAATTAAAAACTAAAATTGCTTAAGTAAAATTAACCAACCAATAAGTATATCTATTAATTTTCAAATATTGTGCACGACGATTTTTTTAATAATCTTGAAAATGGTAAGCAATCATAATAATTGAAATAGCGTGTAAAAATTATGTAATTAATTTCACCTTCCTCATGTGTGACACGAAATTCACTTGTATATACCGTGTAATTAAATTAAACACTTATTAATGTTCTTAATTTATATTAAAGGTGTGTTTCTAATGGTTATAAATTGATACAATCTCTATTATATTGTAGGGTTGTAATGTTAAGTAAAATACAGGCAAAAGCCTAGTTTACTGGAGACACGACAATTGAAAGGCAATAAACCCAAAATCATATAAATGGAACATGCACTTTAAATTAGCTGTTTCCTTTTGTTCGTATTGTTTTTTTACATTTACTACTCATATGTAACATATACATATAAATAAATAAATGCATAAAATGAACCTATTCGTACCTATCCATACCTATACCTACTTCAGCGCCTCAAGTTTAGTCTACACTTCTAGCTTGAGGGACAAAAGACTTATAAAAGGTTGGTAAGACGCCTATTTTTAAACCTGAGGGTGAAGGGGTTTGATTCACGTTTAATTACAATTCATTTAAAACTTTCTTGCCTGGCTTTAATCTTTTAGATTGGTTGAAAAAGATTGCTATATAGTGAAAATCGGCAGATTAAACTGTATACAAATAAAGTATAACTCAGCACTATTTTATGTTCTGTTTAATCTATGTAAAAAAATGTTTGTTTGTTATTCATACCTTTTTCTTTACCAGAAAAGCTAGTGGGATTATCAAGCTTTTTAAATACTTCATAGTGTTAACGATGGGTTGAACAAAACAGTCCAATTAATGCAGATTATTTTACTAGCATGCTAATTGCTCTCTTTGAAAATATTATTGCTATGTCGATTTTCACACTTTCAGCAGACGCAAATCTGTTAGATTAATTTTACCGAGGACTCAACTCTAAAGCCTGGCAGAAAACACTTCCATCCGGAGTTTCTAGATTTTATTCTTGATGACGATTAATACCCTAGTGTATTTTTTTCTAGATTAAATAGTATTTTAATATTTCTCGTTTCTTAGAAACTGTCCATTTTATGGCTATACTATAATCCTTGATTGGCTGTATCGTCAATAATAAAAATATCGAAATAAAATACAATACACTCATTAGCACTTAATAAGGTAATTTATTGTTTTTAAATCAATTTTTTAAAAATAAGAAATATAATGGATTTTTTCAAACGAATAACTTTGCGAAAACAATGTGTATTTTCAAATTTTAAATACTTTGTGACGTAACAACTCCCGACAAAATTTCACAGTTATAATAGTTCTCAACCTTTTACAATATCATATAATGCAGTGGTCCGCAACCGGTGTGCCGTGGCACACTGGTGTGCCGTGAGCCGGATACAGGTGTGCCGCGGTCTTGTATTTGACATTTAACAATTTTTCATTATGTATTTAAAACACAATGACAAATTAAATTTCATAACATTGTCTATTTTTCAAAATGTAGTATAGAATAATTATTATAACTAAATAATTTTTCAATGGTCCCCCAGCGCCTGGTGCCAACTGTTGAAAACTGCGTAGTGTGCTTTGTACACACCATGGCCGCACCAAATTAGTCATAGACAAAGAAAAATGACCCTTATGCGCGTCGCTGAAGACTCATGCGCATGCGTTATACTGCATTTGCACGCGTTACATCACGTTCACTCGTCCGTCATTACTGTCGTGTGCAGAGCTGTCACTATTTTAACAAATATTTTTATTCCATTAATATGGAACAATACGATTGGATTCGAAATCCTTTTGCAACCAATACAATACATTCCACGGAAGCACTGCCTCTGCAAATTCGAGAGGAATTAACAGATTTAAATAATGACATGACTTTAAAACTTCACTTCTCCGAAGTTCCATTAGAGGTTTTCTGGATTTCCGTTAAAAAATAATACCCTTGCATTTCCGACAAAGCAATCTTAACACTACTCCCATTTTCGACGACGTATTTATGTGAGCAAAGTTTTTCAACTCTTGTTTTAATTAAAAATGATAAGCGGTCATGCTTAAAAGGTCTTGACCAAGAACTTCGGGTTGCGCTGTCAAAAATCGAGCCGAATATAAAACTTTTGTGTTCATTGAAACAAGCGCAGGTATCACATTAATTAATTATTATTTTATAATAATTATTAAGATTGCGTAAAAATAAATATGTTATAGTTTTATGTATGTATACTTTTCAAATAAAAAACAAAAATTTATTGTAAAATTGGTGTATCAATTTAATACCTATATATTTTAGTTTTTGGTGTGCCGCGGAATTCTAGAAAGAATTTTGGTGTGTCGTAGGTGAGAAAATGTTGCGGAGCACTGATATAATACATATGAGCTTCCATTGCCAGTTATAGCTTTTACGTTGTTCATCCGTTTTAAATTGTTTTTGCTAAAATGTATGTCAACCAACTGATACACTTATGCTTTTTATCAAAAATGTGACCATGAAAATAAATAAAGAAAAAAAAAAAACGCCATCATTGACTGTTTCTGGCCGAATGAGTGACTTGACGGGTATTATGACGTCCCAGCGCTATTAACCAATCACGCCTCATTGTCCATACTTTTTTGTTTCATACAACGTTAAAAATTATTAATTTAACAGCAAAAAAAAGTAAAACAATATTCTCAGCGATGTTCGAAGCAAGCACATACCATTTTACATTTACTATGTATTTAAAACCATTTAAGTAAGCTTTAAATTCCCCATTTTAAGGTTGTTAAAAAAACATTGAAATAGTTGGCTATTGGACATCAATATTCTGAAAAATAATAAGGTTATTATATTTTACCAAATATCAAAAACAATATTAATTGCCAGGTAGATGTAAGTTTTTTATTCATTATGACCACCTCCATACCCTAGTTGATGAAATGTTTGACTTCCATCCGGGGGTTTAAGATTCGATTCCCGATGGTACCCATAAAATTAAATAGAAATAAAGTTACAGTCTAGTAAACTTGTTTGCCTGATGAAAATATTAGCGTCCATAATATTTTCCTAATATTCAAAAAATGTAAAAAGTTCCTAGTCTGGCAAATTAGTTCGCACGATAATTATCACATACCAATCGCACGTCCCTTGATCTTACTTTTCCATATATTTTTTACTGTCAGTAAGTTTTGATTGTCTTCTTGAATTAATTTATTCACATCTAGGCTCTGAATATCAAGATATAAGTTTTTTATACATTTATTTAAAAAACATCGATCGAAAAGTTAATAAAATTTTTGACTAAATTGTCATTATTTATGCAAATAAGTGACTTTAGAATTAATAAAATTATTACAACTATTCCAAATTACATTCCTTGGAAGCCAAATTAAAAATTCATTTATCCTTTATTATGTTTATAACATCCAAATCTCCGTTGCTTAATACGGGAGAATTCGGATTTCAATACAGTTATCAAAAATTGTCCAAGAACTCGTTGAATTATGTACATACCATAAATAAAGATATAAAAAACAAGTTTATTTGAAAAAGAAATTAATGTCAAATATTTCAATGTCTTACTCAATTGCATAGAATTTTATTCATTCCCGTGTCCGTGCTATCAATTGTAAATTAATGTATTAATTAATTAAATATTGGTTAATATCATTTTAAAGGAAAATAAAATGTTTGTTTGCAAATTAATCGTTCAATATTATATTAAACAAACATTTAAAACAATGTGCAGGTAAAAATATCAACAAATGACTTACCAAAATAATTTTTCATATCACTTTTATATCTACAGATTTCCTTAAATTTGTCTTTTACACTTCCATCGACGTGACAAATCATAACTCACTTCTCGTCTTAATTTCTCTTCTAGTTACCTCTCGGATCACCTTTCTTAAGACGCATGTACTGAATAGTTGACTTCTAATTGAGTTAAACGATCAGTAAAATCTGCAAACGACACACAAACTAACAGCAGTTTTTGCAGTATCAACCAGCGTTTAAGCGACAACAAGCAGTGAAGGTTTTTAATACATGAACAACAATAATTCCGTTATCTTTTCCATTCACTGTTAGGTTAACTAAATATTTCAAGTTTTGAAAATGTTTAACTTGTTAATTAATATCGAACAGCTTAGTCAAAATGTTGCATTGTTTGTGTTTGTTGTAACTTTATGATTCAAGCTCTCTTTGTATCTTTTATTGAGCATCCTCCTTTCTTTTATGACCAATGTTAAGGGGAAAAATGTATAGCGATGAAGCCTACGTGACCGGAATGGTTCTCAAACTTTATGTGCAAAGATTGTAGTGTTTTTTTATTATTAGGTGATATTTATTATCAAATTTGATGTTGATGAGATACTTTTTCTCGTGATTGAATAAAATGGTCAATTAATCCTGAAAACGGATGACATTTGTGTAAGTATTAGTTTAAAATGAGCAAGCTGTTGTACTTGAATAAATATCATTTTTACGGCTTACTGGATATACCAGCTTAAACACTGAATCAGGGTTTTTAAAATTTGTTCCATCGAACTAATCTTATTATTATTATATTATTATTAATACATAATGATAATAATATATACCCAGATATTGGAGTTATGTAGCCATTTGTTGAAAAGTTGAATGTTAATTTGTTAAAATATTTTTTAGATATCATACGACCATTAAATGGATATTATTGAATATTGGAAAATAATTAAGTATGTGAAAATTTTACATAAAATTTAAATTGTATTAAAAAGGGTAGGATTTCTGAGTAGTTTTTTTTGGATACTTAACCAAATTAGTATTCGATACAATAAAATCCCTACATCTAAATTGTTGTTCTAATTCTCTTTTTTTTTGGAGCAATGAAACTCAACTGAGGGTACTTTTAATTGTAGAAAATAAGGTAAGAGGATTATATATGTGGCGTTATGGCAGAAGTTGATATGTCCGTTTTTTGTCTTTAATTTATAGAAAATATTTCTCCGCATGTTGTGGCAAAACTTGGTGTGTCAGTCATTATCCAAACAAAATATATATTGTTTGGAAATTAAAAAAAAAAGCTTATTTGTAATGATTTTAACAGCTAATCAAAGTTAATATTGCTTCTCCTGTAAACTAAGGTAAAACGGACATATTAACTTCTGCCATAACAGATATAAAATTAACTAAAAATATTAGAATTGAGAACAAGATAAGATTAAATTTATATATTATTCTGTTTGTTTGAATGCTTAAGTTTAATAACAATTTATAACTTAAGTGTATCCAAAACGGTGTAAAGTAAAATAAGAAGGTTCATAATGACTCCATGGATGTAACATTGAATTCTCTCTCCTAAAAATTACAATGACAAAAAGTCAAAATACAGTAATTTAAACTACGAGTTTTCGTTGTATACGTATTTTATGTGTTAAATATAGATTTAAGTACAGTAACATAAAAAAAAATAATGTAAATTTTCTACCGCAAAATGAAAGATTAAATTAAATTAAATTATTTCACAATTAATTTATAAACAATTATTAAATTTGTAAGTGATATTTATGATCTGTCTTAATTTAAATTGAATAAAACATATCTTCAGGTAATATCCATATTATAATAAAAAAATTAATTATTATTTCCGAAGGCAAAAAGTATCAAAAATTTTGGGAAACATCGGTATATGCAGTACAAATAGGTAGCGTATTGAGGAAGTCTACCTGTTAATGACTCATGAGAAAGACGTATCATCTTCATAAAAAGGCACTATTTAGAAAGCGTTCGGTTATACTAAGTCAGAACGATGCTTTGGTCTTTTATATATAGTATCACAATTTATTTATTTTGCTTTTTTTCTCAATTGTAAGATTAAAAATTCCATACTTAGTTGCAGAAACTAAAGTAATTTTTTTTTATCTCTTAAAAATCTTTTGTTTTGAAAGACTATTTAAATACAGTGTTTTTTCTCATAAATTTTGTTTAAAAAATAATTATCTATTCCATATGAAATAATTAATTGGTATTTAGTTTTATTCATATTCAAATAAAAATATTTAACCGGCATTTATACATTAGTATATCGTACTCCCTGTTAATTTCACCTCCATTCTTGTACACAGCGACAGTGTTATACAATATTTATATTGTTTTATATTATATTACACTCCCGTTGTTATACAATATAAAACAATACAAATATTTTAATATTTACACAAAAGTTTAATTTATTTATATTGTCACTTTTCTAATTGCTTTTTTTTTCTTAAAAAGTGAAGGCATAAATTATCCTATTGAGGAGGGATTGTCTATACATGTATAAACAAAATATTTCAACTTGAATAAAATAAAGCAAAAAATAATTTAATTTCCATAATTCACGAAAATAAATTATGTAATACTCATGCAAAGTAAATATTTCAGGTTTTCAATTTTTTAACGAAATGTTTAAAAAGATACATCGAAGTCGAGAGCTTCCGGACTTGACTTTGTCTATGAACCCCTGAATATATATAAATTCATCATACAGGCATATCGAAGATAATGGCTTAGAGACACTATTGTCTTCGGCCTCAATAATCGAGCTTTTGCAATTAGAACCACTAAAGTATGCAAGTAAATCAAATAAACTATAATATTAAGAACCGAAAAGGTATATAAAAATATGAATACTCCAATTACTTCATCGCAACCAAAAGGAAAACGATTTTCTATATATTCATACAAAATGAATCTCTATAAAAGCTATCACCGTTTGACGTTTGAATTCCTTCATTTAATTGCATTCCTCGATGCATAACGAAAACCCACAATTTGGTATCCAATTAATTTCAAATTCAGATCGTAATTGTAGAATTGTAATTAGTTTTTGAAATATTCAAAAAGGTAAACGACCCTTGCATATAGTTTTCAGTCACAAATGGGGTGCAAGACTAATCGACTGGATTTATGGTATCGGCCATTAAGCAAATTAACCGTCTGGGCTGATGGGACAAAGAGACATTGACGAATACGGTTTGCAGCTCGGAGCAAATAACTCATCCATTACGTTTTTGGTCCAATGACATATGACATATTAGGGTTGTTTCAAATTAATATAAAACGGAAAAGATTTCAGTATTTAGTAAGGCAGTTTTATTTATGGACAAAATACTCAACGTTACATATCAGAGTAACAAACAAACAATTCAGGATATTGTTGTGCTTCAGAGATGTTTGCTCAGGATCGTCTGCTAGATTTTGATGCACTTCTGAGACAATGTATATGGGAATTAAATGATTGTATAAAGGTATGACTATGACTACTCAAAAATTAGATTTTTTTGTATTGTATGATGGTGGATTTATTGCCATGTAGCAATATCTTTAAACCAACCAGAAATATATTAAAGAGGCCTTAACTGAAACCCGGACAGGAATCTAAAACCCTCTTAGTTCCAACGTGAATTGAACCCGCATACTCCGGGTTGGGAGACAAACATCATACCAATTGACCACGTAGGTCGTTTTTGCAAGCTTACAAATTATGCCGTGCCACTGAGGAACACGATTTTAGAATGCTTGCCATAAAAAACTAATTATCTGAATAGAAAAGTTATTTGCTTTTTTAAAGCGTTTTTTTTATTAATTTGTTTTATTTCTAATATATATATATATATTTATTAATATTCTCGTATGTATACATTCATTTTATTATTAATGTTTTAAACATATGTACGAAGCTTTGTGTGGCTTGTGTATTTCTTTATAGCTTGTAATGCATTGGACACACACTCTAAACTTCTTAGAATAAATTATTATTCTTACTGTTTAGTAAAATAGGACATATTTAAAAAAAATATGTATGAAATAACCAAATGAAGTACAATGAATTAAATTCAATAAATAATACATTTGTGAGGTGCATGACGGTGTGGTAACGCACTGGACTTCCGTGCGGAAAGTCGTCGGTTCGAACCCCGCGCTGTGCTACTCCCCTCGAGCGACACAGGCACTTTTTTCGCCTAGTGTTCGAGGGTATAAGGATACCTATGACTTTGGTTATATCTATTCTTTAAAAAGAAAAAAAATACAAGATTTGATGAAGAAAAAAATATCTGATGGAAAACAAAAATATGAAGTTATAGACTCAATTACAAAAACCATCTTAAAATGAAATTGAAGAACAAGTCACGTAGTTAAGACCTAAAATTGAGAAAAACGCTGCAGAAGAACCTCTCACATATGTACGAGTTATTACCCGATTGTCGCATTCTGACGGTCGATAATTACAACGTGTAACTATCGTTAGACAACTGATATATTTTAATGATATCGTACTCCTTCGTGGCCCAGTTGTGAAGACGCCTGACTTTTATTTTTATTGGTATCAGTAAAGTACGAGTATGTACATACTCGTATACTATATACCATACATATCCTTATAAATTACATAAATACGAGTATATCAAGATAATGTCGAAGAAAATACATTTAAGAGAGAAGCTATCAAAATGTCTGGGCTCATCTCATAACATCCCCCCAGTCAAGATGCACCTCCACCAATAGAGGGTAAGTTCGGCCGCGAGGATATCAGATTTTTTCAATTCTTAAGCCGTTCAACTCTTAAACTTCCACGTTGTATAATTATAACACTGACAAAACTGTCATTATGTATATAGCTAGAGGAGAAAAAAAACGAATTGTTCCAAAAATTCTACCAACATCTTTTTAAACCCTAAGGTGTTGAACTAATACCTGAATTAGTTACCGTATGGCACATTCAAAATAGTTGCACTATTGGGTTATACGAGGGAGGAAAGAACATTTAATTTTTTTTTTCAATATATTCACCTCAAATACATTGTCAGGACCTTTCAATAAGCTTATTTATAAACCCACGAAAAAAAATTGCCTTTGTCCTCAAAATAAGCCGAAATCGCTCTTTTAACTTCCTTGTCCGGAATTTTTTTCCATCGAAGCTATTTTTTGCATATTTGTCCATTTTCATCATTTTCCTTCACAGATTCTTTTGACTGCATCAGTAGACCAGAGTAGAACTCTCCAGTTCATATGATGCCCTTATATTTGTAATCTGTCAGCAGTATGCCTTCCGCCCCCCAAAAATATGTAGTCATAATTTTTCCAGCCAATTGCGACACTTTTAACTTCTTAGGGGGCTGCGTGCTCTTTTTATGCCACTTTTATTGCCACGACTCTGGCTCAATTATGAACCCAATTTTCATCTCTAGTAACGATTCAGCTCAATATCTCATATACAAACGTTGTTTCTGCAGAGGTATAAAAACTGCCATGAACATTCGACGCGTTGTTGTTTTTCAAGTGGCGTGAACATTCTGGGTACCCAACCACCTAGCACAGATTTTACACATCCGTAGATACTGACGGAGGATATTCAAACGGTTGTAGGTGATACTTCAACCATCTCTGTAAGCTGTTGTTTGTTTAGGTGGGCATCTTCCTGCATGAGTTTTTCAACTTTTTTGACGATGTTTGGAGAAGTGGCCTCAACAGGCCGTCCTTGTCGGAGGTAGTCTTCAATCGCTTATCTCCCTTGCTTCAAAAGACTATGCCACTTGTAAACTATCGTTTTTCCAGGGCAATAGTCTCCGTAAACCGCTAACATCTTGTCCAAAATGATTGGAGGTGTTTTCCTTTGTTTTGTGAGAAACTTAATAACGTCACCATACTCAATTTTTTTCCATACTTTGGAACGTTATTAACGTTTGACCTATTCTCGCGACGATATCTTCAACAATACTGTCAAAATTAGACTTAAACTTGATGAATATACTAATTATAAGTCATATTATCGGAACATATGCATTCGCACTGCTGCTTTATCCCTTAACCCCTTCATTCCGTGAGTTTAATGAACTCCTCTTGTACAAGCCTGTTTTATTTTTAAATATACTCGTAACTACGCTGAACCAAGCAGATCTCTTACGAGATCAAAACAAACATTTAAATAAATTTGTTCCATAGTCTCCGGTGAGTCAATTCAAAATTGTATAACGAGACATAAGATTAAATATATTTTATAACTATCCATCACTCGTCCTAAAAAAACATTGAGATCGTTTGACGTGCCGTTTCAGATATACTCCATCAACAGTATGGATTGACAATCTACTCATAAGCGAATATACGAGTATATATTTTTTTTTTGCTATTTTTCATTTATTCGATTCATATATCAATCAAATTCGACAGGTTGATAAGATCAAAAAGAAAATTGAGCACATTACAATCAAGCAAAATATCGATAAATATTCAATAGGATCAAAAAAGGCTTTGTAGGTATCAAATGAACTTCCTTCGCCCCATATTTTTTTCTTTCTCAATTTCATAACAATTTGTTATGAAGTAAAGAAAGAAAAAAATATTCCATCTCAAAACTAATGTATCAAAGAGATCTCAATTGATTCGAGGAAAGATAATATCCTTTGTTGTATAGTCCTGTATTTATCTCATATCAATAATTCACTTGTGTGTGAACGAAGAGAATTCTTCCCATATAGGAAAAATTCCTCTCTTTTGTACAATGTATGGGATGAAATAAGTTATGCGGATGTTAACTGATTGAGAAAAATATTTCAATTATTGAATAACGCTTTTGTTGCAAACAACACAACATGAATGGTTTAGCGCCGTACAGCGATCTCTTCCAATCATTCAGAAATACATTTTAGAAGCCTAAAGTGAAAACAAGAATGAAACTTATTTTGAAAAATCTGGGTATATTGGGAATTCAACATTGCTAGAGAAGCTTTATATCATCTAGGTCACGGAGATGATCTAAAATTATCACTTATTTAAGTAACATATTCTAGAATTTTCTAAAACAGCAAAGTAAAAACTAAAAACTGATACAATTTTGAAAATATTTGGTATTTATATTGTTTAAATTGATCTTTTGAAACAGAATTAACATTTGAATGCAAAAAAACGACACAATAAACTAACATTAAAGTGACAAGCCTCTTCCATTTAACTGTTCGACAATACTTTAGTTAAGCGAAGCAGATATGTCACTAAAATGTATGTTAATTGTATATATTTTTGTTCATATTTTAATGTCTTACCTTATAAAAACATCTTGTGTTCTCGTGGCCGGGCTCGCCTTATATTGGTGGGATGTATCTCGACTGGCGGAATTATATGAGATGAACCCAGACCTTTTGATAGTTTTTTAAACGTATTTTCTGCTATCTTGAGATATATATGTGATGTACATAATTTAAATACTATATGTATGACGCATAGTATGTTGCTATAAATAAACCTTTATTGATTTAGTTACCATTCTGTTTTTTTTTTACTGAGAAGATGACGTCCATAACATAGTAGCAAAGCGATTGTTTTCCCCCAATAAGTTTTTTGTTTGATTTCCGATGGTAATCAAATACACGTGTTTTAATCCGTTTTTTTTTCATGATACTCTAAGACCAACAAAAGTTCGTAAGGCTCATGTTACGAGAAAAAAATGTTCTTAACAATCAAATGCAAAGGAGTGAAAACTGTGACTATCACTAGCGATATAAGGTCGCGAATATTGGAATGGATATGATATGTAAACATATCTCAATTAATATGGCTAGCAAAAATTATTACGCAACCTTAACAATACGGAAGAATATCACTTGGAAGTATATTGGGAGGCTGGGAGTGGAGAAAGACTGGGAGAAGACAGCGAGTGACCAACCGGCTTCTTAAAAGACCGTCGGGATGCTATAACTCTTAATAAGTAGTATAACCATTTAAAATGAGAGAGAAAGGTAGCAAAGTAGTCTGTTTTTTTAGTTTCAAAGTTATCACAGTTGTGTTTTAAGTTTATTCTAAACTAGTTTTATTTTTAAATGTTAATTTTAAATGTTATATGTTTAACTATGTTTTTTAAATCTGTCCATTGTATGTTAAATATTTGCCTAAAATCAAACAAAGCTCCAAGGTTAGATCCATCATGTCGCATTGATCTGTTTTTAGAAATCCTTTTAAGCCAACTCTATAGTTCGAGTTATTAAGACTGTAAGAAAATATTTTCCAAATTGTAAACTATAAAAATCTATATCAATTTTAGGTTGCGATTTGGAAGCTAGATTATCAAGACTGAAAACAGTAATGCCTTTCAAATTTGTCTCCTGACCACACTCTTCATCTTGTACACTTAACATTTACCTACACTGAAAAATATTTTATAAATTCATTTATTAACGAGATGGAATCCTTGGATAGAGAAATGGTGTAAAAAATAAACACGTGAAAAGTTTTAGCATAAACCGCTTATGAAAAAAATTACAGAAAAAGAATATAAAATATAAACACTAGCAAAAGTTGTATAATTTTTTTTTTCCTTGTTATTTTCTATTCAATATTTCGACAATTCTATTCTACGTTTCGATCTTGATAGTATCCCTATTTCTACGAAGGCAATTAATAATCCAAAGGCTTTCCCCCAATTTAGCCTCAAAAGGTTTTTGTTTATAACAAAAAGCATCTGTATTTAGGTATGTATGCAAACAAGTTAAGCCACGATTTTTTTGCAAATGTTGCCCCCAATTTAGCAAATTGTTTACCAGGGTTCATACCCTAATGAGAAATTTGGTCTAAATCAGCGATGGTATCTAACTCTTTCATACTGATGTAATCTATGTGAGCGATATTTTGTGATATGTTGGCAGAATTTAAGGCTTGCCTTGTTTAATCAGTTTTAAAAAGTAAATAACTTATTCATTTAAAAGCCAAAAAATCTTTAAAAAAATGCACACATGTATGTTTTCAAGTCAATATACGAGTATGTTGGGCTAGAGTGGATGTATGCTTTGTTTGAAGTACATCTATTGCGGAACATCGATAAGATGGTGGAAATTTTGTCAATATGTGCGTATATATCATTTAGGATAACATACATTTTTTTTTGTCATTGTGGTGAGTATCATCATAAAATATCAAAATCTACAAACATGATGCTCCACCAACGTATTCCAGTACGGACTTTAATGTATCAGAGTGCAACGTGGGTGTGGAAAAATACTGAAAAGAGCTAAATAAATGATGTTCAAATGCGTGCGCTTAGAACAGGGGTCTCCAAACTTTTAAGCCTAACAGCCACACTGACTCCTCCACTTAGTCCCAAGGGCCAAGACCTAGCTAGCTCATCATATCAACATACTGAAATTTTGAATTACGCACAAATTTTCGTATTGGGACTAGCCGGCGAGTGAGATATCTATGGTGCAGGGTGCTGTGGTGGACTCCGCTCCGTTCGCAATTTTGGTTGGTACTTACGGTTGGTGTAGCGATATTATTAAAGAAAAATGTATAAAGTCATCATTGCTGGAATTTTATAAGAGTCTTCCACTCACACAGATTGATCAGTTGCATACATTTGCTCGTGGCTTTTTTTCCGCTTTCGGCACTACTTATATGTGTGAAAAAACATTCTCAAAAATGAAATATACAAAAAATATTTCCAGATCCAAATGAATTGATGACCATTGGAAGTCGGTGCTGATAATTTTCACTAATAAGCTTGATCCACAACTGCAAATAATTGTGAGTGGAAAGTTACAACTACATAAATCTCATTAATCATAATTGTAATGTTTAATTTCATTATGTGCATTACCCATGTATGTCACTTATTGTAAGTTTTTAGGATAAATCTAATATTATTAATTGTAAATTTTACAATTTAATCACATTACATTGTAAATTTTACAATATAATCAAAATAAACTATGGCGGGCCGAATACCGAGTATATCCGGCCCGTGGTAGCGGGACGGATTGGTGGTACTCGTGGACCGGTGTTAGCCCGCGGGCCCTAGTGTGGAGACCCCTGGTGTAAACTCTAAAGTAGGCTAAGCGATATTTGACGCACTTCCATTTATGAGGAAGTTGACTACGAGCAAGCTCTGAAGATGAAAACTGCAACGTTTTCGAAACATCGGCATCATTTGTCAAATCACGCAGTACACCACTAAAAGACCAGATACAACTGATACGAAGAATCTCGAGAGCCTCGAAACATAGTGATGAATATTTGTCCTAAATATTAAAAAACCTCAACTGGAACATTTACATTCTGCTTTCAAGCATTAACAATTATTAAACTCTACTGAAACATTTACATTCTGCTTTTAATCATTAACATTTGCTAAACTCAACTGGAACATTAACATTCTGCTTTCAAGCATTAACACTTGTTAACTCAACTGGAACATTGACATTCTGCTTTCAAGCATTAACACTTGCTAAACTCAACTGGAACATTAACATTCTGCTTTCAAGCATTAACACTTGGTAAATCCCAAACTATCACATACAGAATTCCAATATCAATAATGACTCCCAATTCATGCCCATCATCACACGCTCTACTGAGTCATACACTCTTATGCATATTTGGACGACTCCAAAAGCTTTACAATTTTCGCGTTCCCGTTTTCAATGAGTCTCCTTGTTCTTTTTTTTAAATTGAACGTCTGGCATAATGTGGAAACTTACGTGGGAAAAATTCATATATTTATTTAAACTGTATATCAACCCTCTTTTATTTATATATCGAAACAACATTACATATCGAAACAACATTAATGTTAAATAATTCGAGTATTTGAATTTTATCCCATAAAAAAATAAATAGTTTATGTTAGTTCATTTAAACTCATGGTCACCATAGACCAATGAAAAGGATTGCAAAAAATCAGTGTAACGAACCTTTGTAAGCAAAATAGGCCACCGGTTCTCAGCCTTTGGCTCACAGGAAACTATGAAATTGATTTTCGGAAGGTCAGCCCACAATAATCCACCGTATATCTGCATAAAATATCTAACTCACAAATAACTTTTTTTTTGTTTAATGGAAATATCTAACGTATTACTTATTTCATATTAATAATAAAAGTGAAAAATACCATTTCTTGTCTTAAAATAACGAATACTTTTCAAGGACACTTTATATATGAAAATGTTATTTTACTTTCAACAATAATCGAACATGTACATACAACCTCAGTGATTTAGCTGCTGATGTATAACATGTCTTCCAGTCCGAAGGTTGCAGGATCGATTCCCATTTTTATCTTCCTTTTTTAAAGGATTTTAGTCTGCTTTACTTTTTGATAGGTCGAAAAAAGCACCACTTTGAATATATACGCCAGATTATTTTATACATAATGAAAGTGTTTAACGATATATTTTAACTATAAAAAATACACGTTTGATCAAATGAAGAAAGTATGTATTAAATTCTAACAGTAGGAAAGCATTGGATGTGGCTGTAAGTGGGTAGTAAATATAAATTAACGTTCATTTACTTTTTTTATATATATATTTGAACCAATTGATGTGTAAAATGTTATGAAAATCCATAGACACTTTATAAAACGTTGTTGAAAGGGCAGACTCACCTCAACGGCGTTATTACTCGGGATTTGAACCTACCATTATTGACAGATTATAAATATAAGAAAATAATAAAACATATTGAGTGTAAAGACAGGATAGTGGTAATAACTATCAATATATTAAAAACTTCCCCGCAGTTGCATATGATAAAAAAACATATTTGGTAATAAAATCGCTGAAAACTTACCAATGGAAGATGAACTACAAAATAACCTTTGTTAATTGTTTGATATGTAAAGTAACACATTCCCTTTAGGTGGAGTGTAGTTTATATGTGTAGTGATCATGTACATTAAAATAAGCAGCGTGCTGTTAATAACGTAGGATTTGTAAAAAATACATTGCTAATTAAAACAAATTTATGAGGAAAAATAATTTCATACTTTGTACATTAAAAACCGGCGTTTACTCACAAAACCGTGAGATCGACATTTTACACCCCTACCTCCAATAACCTTTGAAAAATAATTTAAAAAGAACGAAATATTTCCGACCAAAAAAAAAACATGATACAGGGTTTAAACGCCAATTTTCCCACGGTTCAAAAATTATTGAAAACCAGAAACTATAACCAAGTAATCAAAAGTAAAAAAAAAAAATAAAGATGAATGAAAAATATAAAACGTTTTCCAAATAAATAGTTTCCTTTGAAGGGTTTTTCATAAAAGCATATAATTCAAAAGAAATTTAATCTTTTTGCGATGATAAAAAAAATGTATTCAATATAAATTGCATAATGAAAATATACCTTCATTATTTTTCTACTCGTATTTTAATAAGTTGAATTTCTCATATTTGATAAAAAAAAATATATAAATTGGAATACAAATTTAGTCAGATATTTTATTTTCTTTAAGATTCTCTGGATATATTGATTCACAAATGTGAAAGTGTTTGCATGTATAAGGATCGAAAACCGGTTAAAACTGCGAAGGTTTGCAAGTTGCAGTATCTCGTTCAAAATTTTATACTAATCAGCGAACATGTGCAAATGTTAATAAATATTTGGTAACATGAGATCCCTGAACGAAAAAAAAGATTTCTCTCAGAAAATAAATGCTTGGATATAGATAGGAAAAAAATGCTTTTATTGAAATGAACCATCTTTTTACCTGAGCTTAGAATGGGAAACGTGTATTGTTTGCTACTTCGTCTCTTTAACTCTACGGAAGTGAGGCATGGACAGTAAACTAATAAACATCACGTATTATTGAGGCTTTTGAAATAAGGTTTTACGGACGTTTCCTAATGATTACATGAACAAATCGTGTTAGATAATATGATTTTTTTTGCGTGTATTTATAAAAATCGAAAACGAGTTAAAATTTTGAAGGTTGTCCAGTTGTAGTATTTCGGCTGCATAATAAGAAATACACGATACATTACAAAATAACTGATCATCAAACGAGGCAGATAAAGACACAGCATCTCTATGTTTAAGAATTTATGAAAATATTTTGGAAACTATTTTTATATAGTCCGCACTACAGTGTTCAGAATAAGGATTGCCATAATGATGACCAACCTTCGATAGGTGATGTCATCTTTAAAGAAAAATCTTTGAAATTCATGATTCATGCGTGATCACGAAACATGTAACTATAACTCCTGAGAACGGACTGTGCAATATACCTGAAATGTAGAGTTATCCTTTACACTACATAGGGAGTAATCATTTCTAAAAAAAATATTTTCTAATCATGTCTTACAACAGAGAAAATTTCCAATTTTCCAATAAAACTTAAAAAAAAGGATATATGTGACCAAAGTCATAGGTATCCTTACACCCTCGAACACTAGACGGAAAAAGTACCTGTGTCGTTTGAGAGTAGTAGCACAGCACGGGGTTCGAACCGATGACCTTCCGCAAGGAAGTCTAGTGCGTTACCGCACGGCCATGCACCTTACATTATTATAAATATTTTACCACCGTCTTAGTATTATAATACTATTTTTCAACATATGGAGACTAAATTATTATTAATTTACCTGACAAGTGGGATCGGTATTTCATTGAGGATAAAATAAAATTTGCACACTTCTACAGTCTTCTTGATTTACGAGTATAATGTATAATTTTTAGAGAGTTTTGAATAAATAAATAAACAAATTCGACGTTTGCATTAATACGTCGATGTGAAACATTTTAACAGAACTTGTCATTGCTCAGTTTGAACATATATCACTTGGTGCCCCATTGATTGTTTCCTGTTACAAATCGCCGTTCAATATCTCCTTCCACCTTTCTGTCATCTGTGAACATATTTCTCAAGTTCCCATATAGCAGAATTAAACTACTATTTCTAATATTTCATTGATCACCAGAATATCGCATTTATTTTTTATTTCACCCCTTTTTAATTACTATGACTTTGGATTTTGCAACATTTATTCTCGAGTGTTTTTGTTTATATTTCGCAATAAATTCACTAATCTTTCATTTTCATTATTCATTTTAAATAAACCCCCCACATGTATCATATTTAACCATGTACACAAAATAATTAAAAAACATAACACTACCCTGCTATCAGCATGAAGCAGTCCTCATACGTTTCTGTTCGGAAATTTTAAGGCACATTTATTTTTATTTCAAATTAATCGTGATTAATTTAAATCATTTTTTAAGTTAAAATCACAATAATTATTTTTATTTTTGATGTACTTGAGTCATATTTTTTTTTCCAATTTTGTTAACTAATGATTTTCCATTCTGATTGTTAAAATTGGGATGTTTTCAATTTCCTTGTCGATTTTAATTTTCGCTTTGTGCGTTTGTTTAATTACTGATTTTGTTCGAATTTTATTTTTATTATTTTTTTTTGTATAATTTTTGTGATTGATTTTTTTTTTTTTGTAAAGATTACGACTGTATTTTTTGTAAAATTAGTAAACATAAAAATATTTGAAGTCTCAATAAAATAATGGGATATCAAGTATCCTACTAGGTCAAGGAGGTCGTCCATCATTTTCCATTACATTTTCCTTTTCCTCTCCCATAAACCCCGAATGTATCTACTAAGCGAAGTTAATTGCTTTAATTAGTCATATGTGTTGTTTGAAGGAGGTGTTTTATATGAGATTTTATCGCCCTGTTATGTTTCCAACTTTGGCACAAGAATCTATAAACTGTCGCCATATTTAGAGCCCTTTTAGAGAATACGCAAACAAATCAGATGGACTGACACGTGCTTTAGACAGGGTTGCCAAAAATCTTTGGGTCATGTTTTAATTCTCTGTTACAATAAAAAGCTTGTCAATGACAAAGGAGAACAATTTACAACATTCAAATATGTAGGAAATGAGTTGTAAAGATCTCTTATTACATTGTAAGAAAGTAAATCAACGTAGTTGCCGCTTTATCGTTATGTCTCAGTTAGATAACATAAAGAAATAATGTTTGAGAGTTGACATAAAAATGAGGATACGTACCACCTACGTAAGACAAATAATGTTTTACATAATCGATATGGGACAATACCAAAGACTAGGTTACATAGCTCAGAAATGTAGATTTTTCTTGCAGCGCCAAGAAAAAGTCTGAGGAACAGAATTAGAAATATCCGTAGTTGGGAAAACCGTAAAGGAGATGTTATCAAATGGGAAAGACAATGAAGAAAAACGCAGATGTGCACTTAGAAAAAATAGTCAGAGATAAATAGCTGGGAGTTTACTTCTGAGAAAAATGACAACATACCCATATGAATACATTTTGGATCTAAAATAAGAATTAAAAGAGATATTAATCGAACCAAGAAAGTTCTCGAAGGATTAGAATATTCTCAAGATTAATTTTTTGTGCTATGAATAAATGCCTTTTTGTGCTATGAATAAATTTTTGTGCTATGAATAAATTTTTGTGCTATGAATAAAACCTGCAAACAGCTAGAATCGCTTAAAATTACGAGTTGAAATATCTTGATCACATCAGGAAAGTCACAGAATACAGTACAGGACAACTGATCGTTCTAGGAAATGGAGTCCAAGGTAGAGAAAAAAGTCAATAAAGTATCTAGGATAAAAATACTAAAAATATTGTACACTAGAAAATTGAATAAAGGTTTTAAAAATCAATGCGAATTAAACATGTGTGTATTTAGATTAAAAAATAAAATTAGTTGACATAATTTATAGACAAACTCTGTTAAACACTGGTACTAATTTTTTTAATTGCCATCGATAGTCGAACTTAAAACTCTCGGGACAAATATAAATATCAGACCAACTATGCCAGAGAAGTCTAGAAAGATAGGTGTTTCTTATCAAAAGTCAATGAAATTTAAAAAAATAACAAGATAATTAAGTGCCAACCCTAAGCATAAAGGGCCGATTATCTTGAAAACAGAAATTATACAGATTGCCCTACCCTCGAATGTTTGTTAAGGCCTTGAGAGTCTGTTGTGAGCCCCCATCACATGCGGGGGAGTCAGAATGGCCTTACATAATAAATATTATTTGTCAGAACCAATTTAAACACGACGGAGACATTCTTCAATGAATCGACTATATTTTAAGAAAGGATGTTACGTAAAATTATTGGAATTCTTTCATTACCTGCCTCGAAATAGCATTGCAGTATGGTATTTTGGGCCATTTATCAATTTTGAGATAAGAAATCTTTTGTAACGCATTTTTGTTTGAGTAAATAAAAGAGAAAGAAGGCTCTTAGGGTTTTATATGCCTCGTTTAAATATTGACATACACAACCAATTCGTTATTTAGTACTGCTGGTCAAAATATAGTAAAAAATTTGTATTTAATCCACAATGTTAATGCCTTAACTATAAATGATATATCATATTGAGTAAATTTAAGGCATTTGGATGCTTAAAAAACTTCTGTTAAAACGAGTAACTCTAATGCCTCTATTTGAGAAGGAATTTAGTGTTATTAATGTTCATAAGGCATTATTTTTGGGACATTTTGAGAAATATAACCTTCTGTATTTTATTTATTTGTACATGACAAGAAATTTAATGTATACATAATTTATGAAAATACAACAGGTAGTTTCAAGTGTACACTCGATGTATTTTGATCCGAGTTTGTTCTTTTCACTGGTCGTGTGGCTACAATTAATATTAGTCAACAACGAAATATTGAAAAAGAATCCAATTTTTCAACATTGAAATATAGGGATATTTTCAAATCATGGCGTACCGTTGTGGACTCTTGTTTTTAGTATTGAGCGGATTTATTTGGCTCTAGATAAATAACATGCTTTTTCTCTAGTAATTGCCAACGTTGAGAATCCGGATACGGCTTTTATCAAAATATATCCACTTTCTGTACAGAATGTTTAAAAGTATCGACACGTTTCTCAAATTATATATATGTATGCACGTTTCAGTAAAATCAAAGTTCACAATCCAACATATTTCTATTTGAATATAAATTATTTTAAAATTTGAATGTGTGAAAAAAAAATCACACAGAAGTGACAAGCCCATGTTGTTTTACAAAAGTTTTTGTAAACTGTTCAAATTGAAATTTACTTTGAAGATTTTTTTCACATTTAAGTGTAAAATCATTATGTTTAAAAATGGATTGTTGCAATATAAATAAATATTTTATTAAGAATGATTTTTGTTTATATTAGTGACCAAGAATCTTCCTTTTAAACTTCAAAATAAAGGGAAAGTTTTTAACCCTAAGTTTATGACACTCGTAGTTGTTAATTTAAGTACTCGAACTCTTCAAAATGAAATAAATCATTATTTTAAAGAAAATATACATTTCAATTTACTCCTTAAAATATTTATGATTTTTTAGAGCACATTTTTTTATAATAGAAATTAAGAATATATTTTCATCTACAATGCATTGCTTCTATTTTTAATCGTTTCCCATCCTTCTTATCATTTCTTATTCTCTGGTGATCATTACAAATATTTTGAAATATTGAGTATTTTTAATATATTTTAATACACTTTTACTATGTTGACGCCTTTCATCCAGAAATTTACACTAATTTGCCTAACTTTTGTCTGGTTTCCATTTATTTGTTAAATTAACCGTTTATTAATAAGCACAATGTATGGTTTTTTTTCGACCAATGAAAATAGTTACAATAATAAATCCAAATTATCAAGTGCGCATTAATACGGAATCCATGTGTTACTAAAATTATAAACGTTAACGTGACTTAAACTAAAAAAATATCATACATATAAAACAAGCATGTTTACCATACATATAAAACAAGCATGTGATAGGGCAGAGGTCAGGAGGCCAAGGCCATGACATAAGAATTTATATTTGTATCTCAATATATTATATTATACGAGTACATAAAAAATCTTCTCAATACACATAAAAAACAACCATTTATACAGATCAGGGAATGTTTGAGAGTGAAAAATAAATAGTGGAAGGCGCGCTGTGTCACCATTTGTGTACTTAACAACATAACGTCTAAATAAATTATAAATATGACCGAAGTTATAGGTAACCTTATACCCCCTAATACAAGTTAAGCTCTTCTAAGGGTTCGAACCGGTAACCTTCCGCACCAGATTTCAGTGCGCTACCATACATCCCATAATTGGCAATTATCTTCTACAGTTTTTAATCCTCATATCACATGTATTATATTTAGAATTTTAATATGATTTTATAAAGCATTTATTTTAATACCATAATAAATTCTAAATACGAGTACAATAAAAAAGTCTTACGAAAATACTAAAAAGAAAACAAAATTTCATAGCTTTAAAACCTTTCAAATACTTAAAACATCTTCAAAAAGCTCTGAACTCGAAAATTCTTCAAAGATCTTATCGCAAATCACAAGGCAGAGAAAAGAGCGGATGTCAATAGCAAAGGAAGAAATCATTTTTCTTGAACTCTTTTGGCATGTTGGAAATTCACATAATTTTGAAGGGTCTCCGATTTCACGGAGGTCCAAAAATTTTAGCAATTTTATTTACATCTTTATTACTTTTTTTATTAACAGTTTCACGGAAATATTGTACATTTGGCAGATTTCTTCGTTTCAAACATTTTTTTTTCTATGTTTTTTAATAACTATTGGTGATGACCGTGTCTTTAGCGTAGTGTATGTGTGTAGCAATATTTGAGAAAAACTAAAAATTTTATACAAGATACATCTCAAAGAAGACAGGAATGAGAATGGTAGTTTTCTAGATTTATTTGAGGAAAAGGATGTTTTGAGATAAATATTGCTTCTTAAGTTTATTCTTAAAGAAGCTCATTTGGTTAAAACAAGAAGATCGTTTCGAAGTCAAACCGAGTGATTTGCAAAATATAATATAAATAATGATGTGTGATGCGTTATGGTGTTAAGAATTTTTGATACAATATACCATATTTTTTCTAAAAATTAACAAACACGAGTGCAAGTCGTGGTAGAGAATTAATAAAAAAAGTGTGAATGACCAAGTAAAGGAAATTTTGAAAGAAAAAATGTAAGGACAGAAAAGAAACAGAAAGAACTGTTTGAGAATAAGTGAATGGTTGAAGTAAAATAGGCACTAAGTACCAAAAAAAAACAATAACAAAACTACGTATAAAATTTTGTTCTATATGTCATATAATGAAACTGCATACGTTGTTTTTTTTTTTTTTGGTACTTAGTGTCTATTTTACTTCAACCATTCAAGTATGGATCTTGAGGAGGGTAAATGAAGTATGTCGTTGTACGAAAATTTGGTACGTTGTTATCTCTGTCGACTACAACAGGTAAATGGCATGATGGTTTGTATGTAGGAGTACACATACCTATGATTTATTTTAAATTGGATCAATATAGGACTTCCCTTCACAGTAGCTCGAGAAAGATTTTACCCTATTTTCAATCAAAATCGAAGAATTCATCGCGTATGACCTTCTACATTGTGAATGTTTTCCTTTTTTTCTCTGAATCGTAGAATATTCTGAAGAACTCTGTGACCTAGATTAAAAGACGCTAATTTTCTATACGGGTTTTTTTTTGGTTTGATTCCCGATGGTACCAAAAAAATATTTTAGTTAAAAAGTACATCTGATAACTGTGAGCATCCTTCAGCATATCTGAATTGAAGATTGTTACATGTTGAAATTTGTGGCCGGGGTGGTTTTAAATTTTAAGGCATTGTAACAAATTTCTGGTTGACTGAAATAGATTGCTTCACAACAGTCAACCCGTTAGGTGGTACTCGTATTGTATACGCAATAAAAATAAAGAATAATGTTTATTTTATTAGTTACAACCTAATTCTTCGTATTTTATGCACACACTAATTTTAATTAATATAAAGTTTATGTTATAACTGTAGAATTCGATCGTACATTGAACAAATAATGAAAAAGGATTTTAAGGCAAGAAGAAAAATAAACAGTAAGGCAAGGAGTGATTTTTCAAGACAAGAAAAAAGAGACAAATCAAAGTAAATAAATACAAAACACATTGTTAGCAGGCTTCTTGTTACAACAAACTTTTCTCAAATAGCCATTTCAAGAAGATAATTTGAAAAAAGGCAACGGAAAAAGTCAAATAAATCGTACAAGGTATATGAGAAGGTATGTATGAATTATGGAAAGGTATGAAGTATGGGTGTAAAAAAGGCGAAGGATATATGTCGAGATAGGAAAGTCTGATGCTCCGTACGTCCTGACTGAAAATGGTGTGATTGTGTCTATATGTTTAAAAATATTTCTACAAGTAAATTTTGAAGTTTATTTTCACCGAATTTCGTGAGACCTCTACTTGTATATTTGAGAATAGGAATCTCCCATATTCTCGATGAAGGGTGATCGATAAGACGATTCTTCATACTCAGTTCATCATTCATTGAGTGATAAAACATTTCCGGTAATTCAAAGCGAAACGACTGGTACATAAGTCTTATGTTTCGTGAAATGAATCGACGAAAAAGAGGAATAGAATCTATAGTATAAGCATATACAATCATACCATTACCCCATGTATTTGGGTAGGTAGACAGAAAAAAATATACATGCTTTTTTATTGATGTAGATATCTTTTGTCTTCATCACATTTATAGACGCTCATCTGTTTCTTATGCTTTTTTATTGATGTAGATATCTTTTGTCTTCATCACATTCATAGACGCTCGTCTGTTTCTCATGCTTTTATTTTGATGTAAATATATTTTGTCTTCATCACATTCATAGACGCTCATCTGTTTCTCATATGTCTAAAAAAAATCTTCACACGTCTTTTTTCGGTCTATCTTTCCCTCGGAATCTATTGATTTAAAACATATGTATTTCTTCCGTAAGTCTTTTGTAACTCATTCTCTCAATGTGTTCAAATTATTTCGAGTTTTATTTTTATTTTTTTATGACATATGTCTCACACATAGAGTTTTTATATATTTAAATAACAAATTCAAAAGAATCATCTATTTCAATACCAGATATTCTATGTAAATCCCGCAATTCAATCGCATTTTTTTCATTAATGTGGCACACCTCATCACATTAGAAAACTTGCATTTTGAATAACGTGGCCGGGAGACCATATTGTCTTCGGTTCCAGTAATCCAGCGTTTAAGTTAAGAACCACTGGATTAGGCAAGCAACTCATCGTACGAGTTACCAAACGAATTTTTAAATCAGAAAGGTTCTGTTTTTTTAAGTACAAACGGGAATTATGATCCCGAAACCTGCAGGTGAAGACCATTGCGTTACCAACCAGGATACGGAAGTCGCCAAACATACTATAGTCATTAACGAAATAATGAATGATTTTTATTGCAGAAAGTCAATATTACTATAGTGAAAAGAGTTTGGTTAATTTGCTTTCACATCGATCACTTCCTACAAACAGAATGTTGAATACTATACTTCAAACGAAGAAACACAGCAAATGACATTTTGTCCTTTGGTTTTTGCTATGGTTAAAATTATATATTTTTTAATAGTCTTAAAGTAGTAGTCTAAATATAACTTTTTAATAGTCTTAAAGTAGTAGTCTAAATATAACTTTTTAAACAAATTAAACTTTCAGAGTGCTCTTAGATAATTCATGGAAGAGAAAAAAAATGGGTAAATAAATGCCAATACGCAGTCAGGGATCCATAAATTGCAATTAAAATGTAACAAGCTTCCAAATTAACCATTAGATGGTCATTCTCGGTATGCAAAGTGGGCGAATTGTTTTTAAAAAAGGTTTAATACGTTTGAAAAAAATATTTCAAGTCATGATAGAAATTAAATGAATACAAAATTAAATCTAAATTTTTCCATTATTGAAATACTCAATAAAAAAACTTCTTTGTTAAGTACAAATTGTATTTTATGTTGTAATTTATTCCAAAAAAATATTCTACTTATTAAGGTTAAGTTAATTAATTTATTATATCTTTATCTACAAAAAGTCAACAGTAAGTTTAAAACCAAAATACAGGAAAAAAGAATAAACACAATCAATTTACAATACATTATCTCGAATACTTTTTAACTCAATAATCAATGAAAAATTGGAAAAAGTAAATAATCAAAATACCCCGAAGCCATTAAATTTTCTGTTCATTAAAGTATATATTCTATTGACCAGAGAAGTTTATCTTAAGAATGTAACTGCGAAAAAAGTTTACTTTCAATAATGAAGAACACCAAAAAAAAGGTTATTGAAATATTGGAAATGTTATTGTAGTTTTCAGCAAAATTTTAAATTGTTTTAGAATAGACGAGCTCTGTTATTCGATGGAAAGTCACTTAAAATTAAGATCGGTTTTTTATAATTCTAAAGAAATTTAAATAAAAAAAAATATCCCTAGCGTTACTCTGTGGTGGTGAAGGTATATAAATTATTTCTCAAAAAGTGTGAACCTGAAAAAATATCAAATACCTAGATGTTTTACTCTTTGTTTTGAAGAGAATTATTAAATATAGTATTATTTTATGGTTTAATTATAAATTATAAAAGTTTTCTTTACAATAATAGAGTAATTTAATGCGCACGTGCTATCGCCAGAGGCGCCAGTTCGTCTATCAGGTGAGCTAAAAACTGGTTTAAAATTCTACATGGTACCGGGTCCGCAATAATTTTAAAATGGGTCCTTCTTCCGGTAGTCTCTCCTATCTCAGCCAAAAGGACAAAGTAGTATGTGTCTCGGTGGTTCGAGAAAAACTCGTGTGGTTGCGAGATATTCACAATTGAGCCGCGGATGAATCCTCGCCCACAAAAAAAATGTTCTTTCTCACGGCAATCAAAAATAGTCAATAACATACGACCTCTATAAAAATGGTTTTTCGACAAAACGCCATTTTCTTTCTAAGCTAAGCCTGTTCATTCAATGCAATCCTTTGTACTATAATTCATTATACGTCGTTGAATCACACAATGGTAAATGGTTCACTCTTCTCGACTTTGAAATTATCTTCAAAGCTACATCACATATGCTTCAACCTTATCAAATTTTGAGAGAAATTCTTAAAAATAGAACTCACCATCGTCCATTGTTTATTTACCGTTCTCATCCTTATCCCCATTTTTATTTAAAATTATCTTATATTTGGATTTTTCTTACTTTTACTCCAATATATTTCAAAAAAATAATAGATGTTTGGGTAGAAAAATTACTTTAAAGCAATGAATCTGCCAGATTACATAAAAATGTAAAAATGTAACGAAAATGAGTAAAAAATAAGTTAACTCCAAGAAAACCCCCTCTATACGACCTTTTAGGTCAATCTACTCCATGAATCTAACTAAATCTTAATAACAATTTCTCCCAACTAACAAAAATACGCAAAATGTACGGTACATTTTAATTTGCTTTGTATTGGAATTTTATCTCCTAGCCCGTGGAAATCGGTCTTTCTATTGTCTGCAACATCAGTCTGTTGCACATTTCGTCCAACTATATTTTTGGTTCTTAAAATAATTGGCGTTTTTACCGAATATTATAGAAATATTTTTAAATAAACCATAATAAAAATAAAAAAAAACATATATTCCAACTACTTGCTTTTGATAAAGTTATAAACCTTGTGCTAAAAATTTTGTTGTTTTGCTAACGATAAAGTTCCACTAACCTTCTACAAACTCTATTCCTTTCTTAATCACGATCAAGTTTATGAATGTAATAACACCACCCGTTACTTATGTATATTACTCTAGATTTGCGCTTTGCGTGTTAGCTTTGAAACCCCGTTGAAATACGAAGAAAATTCTTTCTTAATAACCTTTTCGATGAAAACAGAAGATCTTAGTAATGTTAAATGTTGTTGATAAAAAAGAAATACTCGTACATTTCAACATCATCACCATCAACCCGGGACTTAGATGAGTCTCGTCTACTTGCAGGATTATTTGCTACTTGTATCTCTCAACAGCATTCCTTTTCAAATTGGTTTTACTCAATGTGCGGCAGTTATGTGTCACACCTCTCTGACATCTAAACCTTTGTCTCTCCACTATACTACGCCCTATCAAAGTCTTCTTTGATGGGACAGTGTCCTGCGTGTTGTATAAGTGTACAAGCTAGTCCACTTTTGTAATTTTTATAACTTTTGCTAGACTAGATTCATGATACAGATTTATTAATTTTACTTCTGTCTGCATTGCCATAAATTGGAACACACGAGTATATTCTATGGAGGTATTTCTCTAAAAATTATCAAGAACTCTTTTGTCTCTGTCCCTGTCAAAACAGGTCCGATTATAAAATTTATAAATTTGGACTTGGTAACACAGAATAATAAAAATGATTGAACATTTTGTATCTAACTAGAGGCAAACTCTCAATAAATGTTTTTATATTTGCTTAAATAGCGCCATTGATAATTATTTATTTCCTACAAACTTAACATCTCTCTAAATATTACAGACAGCAGTGAAATTGCCAATAGACTAAGGAGTACAAGAATTGTCATTTAATTTTAATATCCAGATTTATATCTTATACTTTTCCAAGTGATGGATAGCTTGTTCGGAGTTTCGGTCCGATGGTAGGACACCTTACTCCTTCATCGGATAAGTTCTGACTGTTAAGATATTTATTGGAAATTTTTGGATCTTTTTGGGAATCGGGAAAGGATAGGTTTGTGGTAATTGTTTTGATTTTATGAATGATTATGAGAAATTATAAACGATTAAATACATATATAAATATGATGATATGTACATAATATTAAATACAAATATACATAAATTTGTGTCGTCACACACTGTTTTATATTGAATGGGTGAAAAAAAAAAAAAAAAAAAAAAAAATGAAAAAATGAATTGTGAATAAATTATAAGAATGAATATAGTATATGTAGATAAGTAAATGAGTGGGGAAATGTGTGACTTTTATAAATATATTAAGGTGTAGAAAATGTTTATTGAAGGTGAGAAATGCGGTTGCCTATGGGGGTAAACTGTCTGCCGGAGGAATTATCGATGATGGGGTGTTCAGAGTGACAATCGGGGGGTCATTTGGGGGGATGATTAGAGTTAAAGAGGGGGGGGGGTCGGGGGGATGTTTCGCAATATTGATTTCGGACGAGTGTGTCTGTAACTGGTGTTCGCGTTGTAGTTATCTAAGGCTTTTATGACTGGGTTGGGATGACGGGATATAGAGCTGTAGAACCTTTCGGCCAGAGCGCGCATATGTTCGGGGATAGTATGTAGTTTGGTATCTGCGTGGAGTCTTGAATTACGGACGATGTAGGGTGCTTTTAAAATTATGCGGAGGGCTTTGTTTTGAATGATCTGAATGTGATGTAGCGTTGTTTTCTTCGCGTGGCCCCAGACCGGAAGGGCGTATGTCAGTTGCGGTCTGACGATCGCTTTATATAGGTGGAGTTTAGTGCGCGTGCTAAGTTTGCTGTATTTACTGATCAAGGGAAATAATGATTTGAGTGTTCCGTGAGCTTTTGATTTGATATTGAGGGCGTGTTTATGCCACGAGAGTCTACTGTCTAATGTGAGGCCTAGGTATTTTACGTGTTTTGACCATGGGACGCTCTGGCCGAAGAGTTTAAGAGTTCTGATGGGTTTGATGTATCTGCGTGAGAAGCGGACTGCTGTGCTTTTGGTGGGATTTATTTTGATCTTCCATTTGGTGCACCAGTGCTCCAGAATGGGAATGAAGTCTTGCAGTCTGTTGTGGGATACGGACTCATATTTCGATGAAGAGAGAAAGGCTGTGTCGTCAGCGTATTGCGCGGTGATACAATGTGTACGTGAAAATTGGGGCATATCGCTCGTGTATATGTTATACAGGATAGGGGACAACAGTGCACCTTGGGGCACACCTGCCAGAATGGGGCGAGGGGATGAGTTTATACCGTCTATTTTGACGGAGAAGGAGCGATTTTCAAGGAATGATGCGATGATTTGCACTAGTCTGAGGGGAATACCTGACTTGTGCAGTTTGAATATGAGTCCGTTGAGCCAGACTGTGTCGAAGGCTTTCGCCACGTCTAGTGAAAGGAGGGTCGTGAGGCCTTTGGAGCTGAAGTATATGATGATGTGTTCTACAACGCGAAGAAGCTGATGGTTGGTAGAGTGTAATGGCCTAAATCCGTGTTGCGAATCTGGGATGATGTTACGTGAGTAAGTTTCTAACGAGAGACGTTCTAGGATTAATTTTTCGAGCACTTTACCTAGAGTCGGGAGCAGACTGATCGGTCTGTAATTTTCAGGGATAACGTGGCTTTTACCCGGTTTAGGGAACATGATGACGTCGGCGTTTTTGAATGGGGTTGGAAAGAATTTATGTCGAAGGCAGGCATTGTAAATGGCGGTAAGGGCGTAAATGGCTTTTTTCGGAAGTTTTTTCAAGGTGAGATTATTGATTTTATCGGGGCCGGGGGCTTTTTTGTTGATGAGATTTTTTATGATAGATTGAATTTCTAACGGTGAGAAGAAGTCTGTGGTGGGGGGGGTTTGCTCATTTAATATGTCGGCAACTGCGTTGTCGACCATTATTGAGTGAGAGGGGTTAGAGAGGTCTGCATTTGGCGAGAAGATATTAGCTAGAGAGTCAGCAAAGGTCTCTGCGCGGTCGCGAGCAGAGAAAACGGGGCCATTTGGTCCTTGAAGAGAGCTGGGTCGGGAGGGCGTATTTCTAAGGCTACGCGTTAGTTTCCATTTGAGTCCATCATTGTATTCGAGAGACTCGACGAAGTCTGACCATTTGTCATTGCGGAGTTGCTGTAGGAGGTGTTTGATTTTTTTGACTAATCTGTTGTAGTCGGTTTTGTAAGAGGGGACAGCTGTGTTTTGCCACAACTTTCTGGTTTTGTTTTTTTCCATAATCAGTATTTTGATATGTGGAGGAAGGGGAAGTTCGGGTTTATCAGCTGGTCTCTCTTTTGAAGAGGATGTGAGAGCGGATTTGATGGTGGTTGTGAAGTCATTTATAGCGGCGTCTATGGAGTTCGTGTCGGGGAAGGTTGTCGGTATTTTGATGCTGCTGTCGACGTTAATAGCGAAATCGCTCCACGAGGTGATGTGTCGCGGAGGGGCTGAGGGCGAGAAGGGTGGTAAGCCATCCGTCAATTGAAGTAATACCGGGTAGTGATCGGATTGAAGCTGGTGAACAGTCGTGAGATCTGTTTGATAGAGAATGTCGTTATGGACAATGATGTCGATGACATCAGGGCGATGATTGTCTATTAGTGGATAGAGGGTGGGAGACGTGGGTTCTTCCACGAAGTATCTTTTCCGGGAGGAGATTTCGTCAAGTTTATTACCGTGAGTGTTGGAAGTGCGGCTGTGCCAGAAGGGGTGTTTAGCATTTAGATCTCCCGCCATGATGGTGGGGATATTATCTGCGAGGAATGAGTCCAATTCAGACTCGACAAGTGGGGAGGTAGGTGGAAGATAAGTCGCGCAAAGTTTAAGAGGGCCGTGATTGGCGGTGTTCACCACTACGCATGTGGATTCTATGTTGACGGTGGAAGGGGAGGGGATGTGGCAGTGGTCTATTGTGCTTTTGATGAGAGTTGCGGTGCCGCCTTTTCTGCCGATGAGGCGGTCGTCTCTGTAGCAGTAGTAGTTACGGATGCTGTAACGGTAGCTCGGTTTGAGATGCGTTTCCGTTATCAGCAACACGTCCAGGTTGTGCTCGAGAAGGAAATCCTCGACCTCTTGTTTATGTGTTCTGAGGGAACCGTTTGCATTCCAGAACGCGGCGGATATATGGGATGGTTTATAGGTGCGAGCCATGTTCTTGGATGTAGTTGAGGAGGTTCATGGCTTCGGTGATGGCTGATTTTAAGTTATTCAAAATGAGATCGCGATTTGGGGGGGGGGCGGCGGGCAATATGTAGTTTTGGGGTGTAGATGTTGATAATAGGGGGCGATGAGTTGCGACGTTCGCGTATGACGCGTTGGAAGTGACTGGTTTCGATGCACTCTGGGGGGCGTTGGGGAATCGCCGTGTGGCGTTGTTTGCTGAGGGGGCGTTCGGTAAGGGGGCGTTGGTGGAGGGGCGTTGGTAGATGCCATCCATGAGGGGGCGTAAGGGCTGCGGGGTCTGGAAGTGGTGGTGGGGAGCGATTGAAGGGAGGTTGCTCTTGGGGAAGCGTGGGCAGCCTCTGAAGTTGGCCATGTGTGGGCCTCCGCAGTTACAGCAGGTGGCGGGAGTGTCCGCGGGCTTCCTGCATTCAGATGTGTGATGCGTTCTACCGCATTTCACACAGTTGGCTGGGGCGTGGCAGTTGCCGGCGGAATGGGCGAACTGTTGGCATCGATGACACTGGCCCATGCCTTTGCGCTTGTTCAGCTCCTCCACTGTGACTCGAATATCGAGTACACCGTGGAGTTCGGTGAAGATGCGCTTTGCGGAAGAGTCCCTTGTCATCTTGACGATGACCATGGGGAGTTCCACTCGATTCCGGTTTTTCATGCGATACACATTTAAAACCGGATAATCGAGTGATTTGAGTTCATCTGAAATGTCCTCGACGCTGATAGGGGTCGGTAGGCCGCGGATGACGGCTAGCAGGGGCTTCTCGCTCTCCAAATGGAAAGAGTGGTATGGAATGGCGAGAGAATCGGTAATGTGGACTAGGGAGCGGTAGGCCTCTACGGTTTCAGTGGTGATTTTAAGATCACCATTGGGCTGCACCTTCGAGGAGAAGTGAATGTTTTGAGACCTGAGTTTAGCTCTCAGGTCTCCATATTTGGCGGAATTGTGAAGTACGATGGGGGGGATGCGGTCTTTTTTGATCTGAAGTAGAGGTCGTGAGTCATTATTTAGAGGTGGGGCGGGGGCTGCGGGATGAGGAGGGCTGAGTGGGCCTCTCATTTTTTTGCTGGTTTGGGCCACGGTGGCACCAGCTGGCTTCGGGTCTGATTGGGGGCAGACGAGGGGGGGGCTTTCTTGGGATTGAAGAGCCCTTTTACGGTTTTTGGCAACAGATTGCCAGTCCATTTCTGGAATATCCGGAATGATAATTATTGGCGGGGAAAGTGGGGAGTCAAAAGTGGGGGTGGGGCGCGGCGGTGTTGTGATAGGGATAGGGACCACTGACAAGACAGTGGGTGAAAAAGATGGAGGGTTTTTGGCCTCAATCGAGACCTCACCTTTATTGAAGAGTTCACGAAGAAGTTTTACCATCTTCATTGTCTCTTTTTTGGATGTGGTCTCCATCTTGAAGAGCTCGAAGGCTTCCTCGAAAGTGGAGATGGTCAGATCAGGGGATGTTGAGCGGTCCGGGGACTTAGCGAGGTCTGGTATAGGCGAGGTCACGGCGACGGATGCGGGCGTTTCGGTTGGTTCGGAACTAGTTTTTCTAGTAATGATGCGTGGAGTTTTAATGATGAAGTTCGGTTTGACGGATTTGACGGACTTCATGGCTGCTTAATAGGAGGAATTGAACAAATAGAAAGAATAATTGTGGACAATAAAAAGTAGGATATAGCTGTGGAAAAAATAAATATAATTGTGTAATGAGTAGAAACACAAACAGTGATAAATAAAGAATTAAAGTTTTTAAAGTTTTGATGAGTAATGTGAAATATGAAATGAAGATAGGATGGGGAGAGCTGTCGACCTTTTCAGATCTTCAACTCTGCCCTCGGAGTGTAAAAGGGTAAGAAGGATAGTAACAGTCAGTGGCTTACTCGATGAAGAAGAAGAAATTCTGGCATCGACCGGCACTCGGAACAAATTACGTCACCAAGAATTTTGTGGAGGCCGGCTCCTTATCACGAGTTAATATAAAAAATAAACCGATTTGATCTTAATAGCTGTCTGGGACGAGTGGAATGTCAATTTAATGTTTGTTGTTTGTGCACATGCGAAGCCGGGAACGGCACTTGTTATCGCTGTTTTAGCGACGATGCGCGGAAAGTATGCGCACTGGCAAAAACGGCGACGGTGAACTTTATCGTGTATTGTACTTTCAGACTTTGTTCTACTTGCATTCACTGTTGCTTGTAAGCTATATATTGTACGTATAACACAACGCTCCTATGGTGGTAATGTATATCTTAACAGCGATTTAAAGGTGATTTATTTATTTTATTATTTGCTGTTTTTTATAAGTTTAAAAAATCTAAATTAATGAAGGAATAGTAAAAATCAATCATAGCAAAATTTTGCTTAAAAGAGGTTAAATACTCATCTTTAAAATCTTTAATTTAAGTACATTAAAGTACTAGAGTAGGAGTAGTCGACGTGCCAAAATGGGTTACAAACCGATCAAAAGAAAATAACCAAAAGAAATCCTGCCTCTGATGTTCCAGCAGCTATGAGATTATTAAAACAAGCCAAGAGAAATTTGAACAAACCCGATAATACACAATTAGAAATTTAAAAAAAAATCATTCGACGTGGCTAAGCAAATGTTATGAATTTAAAGGAACAATACAAAAATAATATTCTTGACGCATTTGTATATAGGCAACCCACCACAAGTCCCTTGTGACTTGTGGCACCACTGATCTAGCAAAAGTTAATAACTTGCGGCACCACTGATCTAGCATAAGTTTAAGCATAACAAAGTCAATGTTATAAGTAAAATTTAGAAATAAATACTCTTGGACCATTTTCGACGATTTATAGCTTAAGCGGATTAAAGTTGAAAAAAATTATGATCGATTTTTACTATCGATAAGTGTCAAAGTTTCACAAAAAGAAGAAAGAAACATTCATTGGTCGTTACAAATATATTTCATTGTCATACATTTTCGTTGTATAAGTAAAACAGATCTATAAAGGAAATCGCACTGGAACATTTATTTTATAAATAAAATCTGGGTATGACTTGGGAATCGAATACATACCCCCAGGTTTGAAAGTTAGGCATCTTATCAACTAAGCCAAAGAGGTCGTCGATATGACATTTAATAAATTAAATATGTCATGTCAAGACAATATGTCATGTCATCATTGACATGGATTTCTAAAATAGTTAAAGAAACACTTTAAAAGCCAATGAATTGTTTGTGTAAAATACAAAGGTACATAAAATAAATGTGTCTCTTCATTAAATGAAATAATTTTATTTTTATTCAAACTCTTTTGGCCTTCACACAGTTATTTCTTCACGCGATTTCCTTTATCAAGAGATTTTAATCAATCTAAGGGTTTATACTTTATGACTTAGTTGAAAAGAAAATTACAGCTCTGACTTTATCAAAAGAATAAAATAAATCCCACACGCAATGTAAAAAAACAGGTTTTTTTTTCGATTAACTTCGTAAAATGCCAGATTAATCTTTCTTTAGTTTTTCTTGGAAAACAGTGTGAATTTGTCTACTTAAGCAAACTGAAAACATTTTAATATTTGAATATAAAACAAACACATTTTGAAAATTAATATAAGTCATTTTGTTATAATTTAATATGTAGCACATTTTAGATATTTATTAATTCATTTGTTGTCTCATCTAAACTCTATTTATTCTATTTTGCCTGACTATAGTTCGGAAATTCTAGGATGAGTCCTGTGACAGCTCACAAATTTGCCCCAATACAACCTTATGTAATGTACTCGTATTTACCTAAATAACTAGCTATTTATTAGAATTGAGGCTTATATTAAAGTTGATAAAATAATTAAAATTACTGAACATCGTTACAAGGTTGTATTCGGGCAAATTTGTGAGCTGTCACAGGATTCATCCTAGATTTTCCGAACTATAACAAATTATTTCTAGACTTCAGTCTGTTTTTCAATGCAGCTGCTGCGGTTGATGCGTGATGGTCATAAAAATTGTCTTATAAGCCTGTTTTTAAAAAGTCTACACTTCGCGTCGTGAATGGATTGATTTCAAACTTTGTATTTTTTTATTCAAGTTCCTTAATTGGATATCCCCATTGTAATTTATGAATATATATCGTAGATATGTTGTTTCGAAAAAAAGTAAAACTTAAAGGTTGATTTATTTTCATGTCATAAATTAGTTAATCCAAATCACTTTAATAGGGAGTGTATAATGGTAGAGCTTTTGTCGTGCCTGGTTCTGGCGTGGAATAGTCTGCTCTCTTAGTTCAAGAGATATAGGAGGCATGCACAGCTTAAGGAAGCACTTTGAGACAACTTTTTTGGTAGCTCTAACCAAAAGTTATGATATAATATGAACACTACACTTGATAAACCATACAGGCGAATTGAGTTTCTTTCACATGTCGAAAGATTTACAAAAGTTTCTTTAGAGTTCGTCTTCCCTTAGTAAGCTTTCTACGTTTTTCTCACCAAATATGTTTTTTTCAGAACATATGCAGATGAGTGGAAGTACCTTGCCGCGTCTTTCAGAACATATGCAGATGAGTGGAAGTGGCCGCAGTGACCATCTTCCTATCCCTGTACTTAATTATTTAAGTATTTATACATGTAAATACATATTAACTCGTATATGTTTACATATATTTTTTTACATTTATCAATAACAGTTATTTTATTGTTATTTATGTTGAAGGGAAATCGATACCTATAATTTATTTCTTAATTTCCAAAATTTAATATCACAAAATGTATAATATTTCATTAAACTATTTCTTTCAAGACATTAAACTAGTTGCTAAACAATGTCAAAGTATTATCCACTAGCTTCGTATCTTGGGAGAAGAGAAATATCCTGCCTGTAATATATTTTAACACCGCATTAAATATGTCCTTGCACCAGTGCCAGGAACAAGGGATGAAGCAAAAAGATCAGCACTCGGGGCAAAATATATCTGATAGCAATATTAAGGAAATTATAAGCAAAACCGCAATTTTCCATTGATACACAAAATTTTTTTTTTTAATTTTTGACAAAGAATTAGAAGCTTTTCAATAACAAACCAAAAATATATCTCTTACTTTTTCAAGTTTTTTTAATTAGATTTCAGAATTAATGTTTGCAGTTTGTGTGTAGCTTGGTGAAACAATATCGTATGTACTCTTTTTGACGGTTACAAAATTTTTTATATGTCCAAATTTAAAAAAAAATATTTACCAAAAAAGTGGTTTGCGATGCTGAAACATTCAATAAGGTTTTTAATGAAGTAATTATAAAGAACTGCTTTGACATCTATTTTGTGCGAATATGTTATTAATTTTTTTTCTGTGAAAATAAAAAAAAGCGAAATTTTTGTTTCTAAAATTATAAATCGAATGCAATTGGCATTTTTTTTGTTCTTTTTTTTACTAAATTTGCATGTTATCTTTTCTACTCATTAGTTATATTAATCAAGATCAAATAATGTAAACCCTACGAAATATTCTCTTAAGGCGTTCCAAAACATTATCCCGTCTCTTTCCCAGCATCCCACAGACTTAAGATCATAAAAGATTTTGTGAGATCACTCACCTTAGATGAAGGCGCGTATATTGTCTCGCACACGTCTCTCACAACAGCTTTCTCCTTGCTCACTAAACACAAATTGCGACAACTTTTACTGACTTTTGCCTTTTATACTGGCAAAGGATATGTAACAGAGAGTTTGCAACGAAAATCCCCAGACTTTCGACATAAGAGAACGATTGGCATGAATGACCTCATAGCGCGAACAACGAACAAAATACATAATAATCATCGTCATAACTTTCATCATCACATATACGAGTACTCAATTGGTTCACATCACCAACATCGATTGAAGAATATCATAAGAAATAATGAATCAACCCAATTAAATAAATAATGAAAATAATTAACAAACTTTTTTAAATAGAGAACTAATGCTGTTTATAGAAACTATGATGAAATTACTAATAATTTGATATTGAGAAATTATAATAAAAATGTAAATAAAATTATTTATAAAGCTTCGTTTAGAGAGCAGACTCTTTTCAGGGGCGCACTTATTCGGGATTCGAACTCACTATTATAGACAGATTAAAAATATTATAAAATAAATATTCATAAGTAGAGGGTAAGGATATGAGTATACTAAATGTTTTGAAAGCATTGTGTGTTCAATTAATGAACCAGGTACTGTAAAATTAAAAGTGGAAACCTGAAAAAAATGAAAATCGACATGTCAGCTGATGTTGAAACTCCAAGAGGGTTCAATGAACCTACATATGGAAGAATCATCAAAACGAATGAGTTAATTAAGAAAAGATTCAATTTCATCACACAAAAGGTGTGTTGAAACAATCGAAAATCTAAAAATTAATTATTAATATGAAAAACACGCTCATGAAAGGACTATCACAAGAGTTCATGAAAACATCATATTATCAAGCAAAATTACTGAAACATCATGTTTTATGATAAAATTGAATGAACGAACGTAACAAAATAGAAAAATAAAAAATAATTATTATAAATGGATAATTTGTTAAAAATTGTTTACCTATGAAATGTCTGAAATTACTGATCAAGTGAGATGAAATGTCTGAAATTACCAAAACCCTGAGAGATTTTTATAAGACCGCTACCTCAGGTTGCAGTCAGTGACTCGAATTGGAGTTTTTATACATTTTAGTTACTGAAACATATTTGGTTTATAAGTAATTGGAAAAATCTTCTTGTATTTTAAAGAATGATAAAAATATCTTAAAACATTATATCTGTCATGACACTTTTAAGTAATTGAAAAGGCCATGAAACCAGAATAAATTATCTGGAGGGAAAAATTCCAGTGATTTTTTATTAGTGATTTCCATTAAAAATATTTATCAGTTCTTTTAAAAAACCGAGCTTTCTCTCCTGTTTTTTTTAAATAAGTATCGAACGGCTGTTATGCTATGGTAACAAATCCTTAAAAAACCCTTATTTAAATTGTATTTAATAAAGATTGATATACTCCTCATCAAAATTAAACACACCTTGTTTTTAAGACAACGATTTGCCCATTTAATTGAAAATGTCTCATTGATGACTAATATATACAATCAGCGAGTTTATTACTAGATGCGATCGGCAGACTGCAAGAGATTGCTCTACGGCAATCGCTTACAAGCAACCAGACACAAGTTACATATGATGTATTAATTGCTGGTTGAGAGGTATCAAAGGTTTTATGTCAGAACAAAAGCTATAAATTAAAAGTAGGAAATAAAGAAAGAATAAAATAATTTGTACAACACGATTTTGTAATAGCATCAATGGCTTGCAGAGGTGATAAGGTAACTAATAATTGGGCGGGGAAAGGGAAAAGACACTCTGCGACATTGACGATAAATATAATGATTTTTAAATCGCTTGTTGAAGCATGCCATTGAAGGTGTAAGTCTACAGCAGATAAAAACTGGTTCCGGAGTCTTACGACATGGACAGTACAGAAGAAAGAAGTAGACATGAAGAAAGAAAATTAACTGAAAATTATTAGAGTGCAAGTCCATTTTTATTTTCGGTGAAATACATATTTCATACGGGCAGCGGGATAGTTAAGGATATATTGTTATATTGTATTATACTTTTGTTGTATACAGTACTATTTGGTATATTGCAATATGGGAATATTACCATTTGAGTGTGTTGCCAAATAGTAATCTCTTCCAACCAACCTAAAATATATTAAAGAGACCTTAGATGAAAACCAGACTGAAACTTTTTCTTAAAATTGAGTGTAAAAAATAATTGAACCCACAATCCCTGGGTTTTGAGACAGCTGTCTTAGCAACTAGGACATAGATGTCATCCAGCTAGGCCAAGTGTAATATAATAGCATCAACACACGCACACTTTAAGTTTGTTTAAAATTTCAAAGGTATACAAAATCTTGAACTTAACAACCTGGTTCATCTTGAAGTAGTATTTTGATCGCCAATCCGCTTTTGTTTGCGAAAAAAGAGATGCAGATAAATTCATTCATAATATTTTATTGTTAAGTACAGTCAGTGTGATTATATTAAGTATTATTGGATTTTTTTCTTTCCATGCATAATAAGTAAAGGCTATTATGGCTAATCATCAAGCAGTGACTTATGTTGGTATATGCCTGGACAGTGACTAGTCCCTACCAAAAGAGAGTGATAGTATTCAGATTACTCATCTGTTATCCAATTCTAGGCTGACCATGATTTATTTGTGATCGATTTTATTTTTTTACGTTTATAATTTAAAATTGAAAGAGCGACTGCATATAAAAATATAAGATGCAACAATATAGATATTAATATCAAAACACTTATACGTTTAGTAAAGTATTTGAGACAACACGTACATAGATTGTTCTATCAACGTATAAGTCGAACTAACCTGCATTTGGAAATGGTTGTAGGTAGAGCAATCCCATTTTTGAACCGTGTGTGTCCTTATAAAGACGTGTTTGATGTGTCGCTCAACTTTTTAATTTAGTGTTATATTTGAAGCAATTTTAAAAAAATTATCATGCTACATTTTGTCATAATGTTTTATCATATAACTTATTTTTTTATTTATTTGTACTTGTTTTGCTTGATCCTTGTACGAAATCTATAATGTGCAGAGAACCTGAATAAAATAATTTATTAAATAGAGTTTAAATAGCTTGCAGTTAAAATTAAGTTTATGTTTTTAAATGAACACAAGAGGCCAAGGCTCAGAAGGCCCTAAGCTCTGTGACATACAAGAAAAGAAAAACAAGTTTAGAAATACATTTCAAGGAACACGCTATATATTCCTACATCGCTTTATATTCTTTCTGTTGTAGTGTTTTTCCATAAAAATTGAAAGTGAAATTTATTTAACAATACAATCCATTTAAAGTATAAATATCACATATTGAACGACCTACAAAAGTTTTGTTGTAGTTCATATTTTCTTAGTAAGTTTTCAGCGATTTTTTTACCAAACATGTATTTCTTAACATATGCAAATGCAGGAAAGTATTAGTTCTAATAAAATATAAAAAATTCATAGAAATTGTAGAAATTTTATGAGTGGGTTTTTCTTTGTATAAGAGGCGAATATGTGTTTTGTGGTAGGAAAGTCGGTCGCTTTCTCCTTTCCGCTTATACCGAAAAAAAGTTGATCCACAATAAGTATAATTAATAATAATAACATTCTGGTTTATTTGTTAAGTAAGTGTTATAAACCAATTTTTGTTTATGTACAATAAAAGTTGAATATAATACAATGCAAATTGGATAAATTAGTAAGACTTTCACTTTCCATTATTTTTTTAATAATTTATTATCACTTTCAAATTGCTTTAAAAGGAATGAATCACGCGAGGTGAATACTATCTGTGTTTAGCGACACCGTAAAAAAAATCTACGAGAATGGTGAAAAATTGACGAATCATTAAAAAAATAAGATCTTTTAAATATGTGTTTCTAAGTTCTAAAAAAATCTTTAAAAATTGTCTTTCACAATAGTAAAACTGAACGTTAGGGCAACAATAAATTCAAAAGTTAAGAAAAAATAAGTTAGAGATGATTCCATCAGGGATTAAAACCGAAATCATTGATTTATTTTAACTATTTTAGGACTTTTTACTTTAGTACTTTTTGAAATGAAATTATGGTAACCCAACAGGATCCGGATGCAGTTCGATCCGGTAAAACCACGTGGCGTAAACTTGACTGTCAGCGCATAACGCCGTAACATCTCGGTGAGAGCAATGAACCCGGTACGAATATAAACTGAATCGGTTCAGTTCTCGAGTCAAGTTGGCGTTGAGAAGCGAATTTTTTTAGATGAAAGTAAAGTTTTTTCGAAATACCATAATTCTATACATACTATCATTCAATTTCCCTCTTTGAGTACGGAGTGACGACACATATTCTTATCTCGACACACATCCATAGCCTTTTCCACATCCATATACCGTCTCATACAACTCCTACGATTTTTCTGATTTTCCAAGTTTCATCAATTCAAAATATAATTTACTTGATCCAGTCATGCTTACTTAATCTTCCTCTCACATGACTTTCATTCATATTTGCACTTTATATTTGTTATGTTAGTCTTTCTTTATTAATTTATTACATGTGTTCAAACCAGCTCAGAGTGTCAGTCGTGTTGAATGTTTGAGTACTCGACTTTGTAAAAGTTCAATAAAGATAACCATTTTGAATTATTATTTTTTCTTTCTCATATTTTATTGAACTTTGCGATAACTATGCAAAACCTACATCGTGTAAATAATTTAAGATTTTTTATTACTTATAAATCATCGTCGTTGCTGGAGTTTTTTTTAAATGACTGATTCGTTGCCCACCAGCAAACTCACCGGTCACACCATTGTATTGGATCCGATGGCACACCGAATACAGACAATCGGAGCACGCCGGCATGGTTTTTTTTGGAAGAATAGATATGACCAAAGTCATAGGTATCGTTATACCCTCGAATACTACGCGGAAAAAATACCTGTGTTATTCGAGGGGAGTAGTACAGTCCATTTCGTTACCGCGCGGCCATGCATCTCACATTATTATAAATATTTTACCATCGTCCTACCCGGGATTCAAACTCATCATTATTGACAGTTTAAAAATATTGCAACAAAAATAAGTTGCGTGTTAGGATATAAAAATGAGGGCTGTACTTATAAGATAAAAAAAACTTAAATCTGCATATGTTTGCAAAAATATATTTGGTTAGAAAGACGCAGAAAACAAAAAGAAAACGGAATACAAATTAAACTTTGTAGATATTTCGATATATACAATAATAGTAACATTTTCGGCTTCTGGTGATGTAAAGTTTATGCGTATAGTGTTCATATACAATTATAAATTTTGAATAAACCTCAGTGTCTTCAAGTGCTTCTTAAAGCTGCAAACGCCACCCATATATGTTATACTTTGAGACGGACAAAGATTGATCTAATTGAAATATAACTTGAGATAGTAAACTTGAACCAAAAATAAAATTACTTCCAAAAGCTAAAACTGACAGGGAAATAGTAATGATTTTGTATGTACATATCTAAGAAAGTTAAAAAAAAATATTATTTTCTTTTAAAAACATTACCGAGGTTTTTCAACAGAACCAGTCTTATCAGAGATCGATTCGATGCGATGCGTCATCCTTCTTTACCATTTGATTGGGTTCTCCAAATATTTCGTAACACCACACGTAACCCAGAATCAGAACCGTGCAACGGTTCATAACACTTCGCAACTTGGGATTCCCCTCTTGTTGGGTAATAATGGTCACTGGTTATATTTCTTCCTCGCTTTATCCTCTTTTCTGTTTCTTTCTCTTGTTGGGTAACAATGTTGACTATGTGTATTTTTTAATCGTTGTATTCTGCTTTCTGTCTTGTTTTTTTTTCAACCTTAACCAAATCTGTATTTATGGATTGTCCGTCCGATCTGGTGACAGAAGAATCAATTCTAATCACACATAATTTTATATATCATATTTTGCGGTTCACTCGGCTCGACTTTAGAAGGATCTTCTTGGCTCAACCAGATGCAATACATTCTTATCGATATTTAGAAATAAACTAAGGAAGCATTATTTATCTCAATCAGTCCTTTCCTTTATCTACCACACAAATTCAATTCCAATCCCTATTTTCCTCAAGATACATTTTTTAGGTTAATATTTGTAAGTTTTTTTTTTTCAAATATTATTTTTAAACTCTATTTCAAACACACGGTGATAGATACTCTCTCTCTCCCTGGCTCCATCCCAACTCACTGTCTGCGAAGACTGTTGAGGTCAGCTCTCCTCGTCCTCAGGTTGTATGCTCTTCTGTCCCGGACTACGTCCCCCAGGCCGTGCCTCTGCATCAGGTTATCTTTTTGCACCACCCATGAATTCTTTGGTCTTCCTCTGGTTGTTATTCGAGGAAGATCTATGGAGATTGCCTGGTTCACAATGTGATCGGGTGCTCGGCGTCTAACGTGCCCATACCATCTCAATCGCCTCTCCTCCATCTTGCTGTTGATGTCTGTAACACCCAGGCTTCCACGAATGCGTGAGCTTCTTATTTTGTCTCTTAGGGACACACCTGCTGACCATCTTAGCATGCGCATTTCAGCAGTTTCTAGTTGCCTAGAGTAAGAGTTATACATCGTCCAGCATTCGGAGCCATAGAGGAGTGCGGGTCTGACAATCGTTTGGTATACTTTTCCTTTTAACTTTACTGGCATTTTCGGATCACATAGAAACAGTGATAGATACTAATCATTATTATAAAATTTTAGGTGGTCTATTGGAAGAAATTGGTTTAAAGCAATATATCCGCCAGATGTGTTTGTATAATATGAATGAGTTTAATACATTACGATTATATTTCAAAATGTATTGAATGTTTATTCAATGTTACCCATCCGTCATCGATAAACGATAGCCGCAACCTTCGTGACTTAGTTGATAAGAAGTTTGTCTCTAACCGGGAAGTTTCGGGTTCGATTATCAATAGTACTCAAAAACTAAAAAAGGTTTTCTACTATGGCAAAAAAAGTTTGTCTGGTAACAATATTCGGATGTACAAGATGTGTGCGAGTGTTGTTATTTTTGAACATGTCATAGTATTGCCATCATTTTATGATGACAAATAGGGAGTTTCATGCCTAGTCCATTAGCTCTTAAAAACCTAAAGTCTAGATAGGTTGGTCCGAAGACAGTGTAGTCTTTCAGCCACCCTCATTGTCAAATTGAATCGTAAGAGAATGCCTTTTAAATATTTTTTTACAAGATTAACAACATAATTGTCTCAATTATATTATTTTACAATCCACAATATATTTATTTATTTAACACTCATTGTAAATACAATCTGGCGGTTTCATTGCAATATTTTCCAAACAATACATGGTCGCAAGAAATATTCAAAATAATATATTATTTATAGTTAAGGCATTCACATTGTGGAGGTTTAAATAAAACAAATTTTAAAATATTGAAAAGATTATTAATATTTATGAAATCTATGGACATAAACATTTAGTAAAAGTTAGATCAAAGTGAGTCAATAAAACATTGACGATTATCATTTTTCTGAATGGATCGGTGAACCGACGAGTACAAGAACACAAACTGTCATTTTTCTGATATAAAGAACCACTTCACTACACAATGTCTGTGAGAAACGGTTTCATTCCTTAAAAATACATTTCATATATATTTCCTAAATAGTTTAACATTCAGCTGAAACGTTTAAATTTTGTGTTCATATTCATTTCAACAACGTTTTTTCATTATCATTTATAATAATGAGGTCGCATATCTCTTCACTTTGATATTTCGACTAAGGGCATATTTTGTTTAGTTACGAATTTATTTAAAGTATCTTTTTTGTATAATTGTCATTCAATTGTTGTATTGTACTACTCTACGCTAGAATAGTGTTATTTTCTATTATAATTAATATTATTTATTTAATATTATTATTACCAATAATAATTTGTTTTTTTTATATTTTTTTATTACATTCTACTCGTTATACTCTTATTCTTCATCTTCATCTTATTTGAGGCATGTTGGCCTGTTATAGTTCTGCATAATTGTTTGTCTCTTGTGACGTCGACTGCCAGCTGCCTTTCCATCTTTTGGGAGGTCGTCCTGGAGGCCTGCTTGCTTGGGAGATACCGTCCCTGGCCATTCTTACGGCTCTTGGTTTCGCCATTCTGGATACATGTTCGTTCCAGAACCTTCTTCTCTGTCGTCCCCATCGGACAATATCTTCAACTTCGAATTTCTGTGTTTCGTACTCTATCACGAAGGGTTTTGCCAGCGATACTGCTGAGTACCTTCATTTCGCTGGTTCGAAGGAGATTTTCGTTGTACTCCCATGTTTTAAAAACACTTTAAAACATGGAAAATATTTCGCTTTCTATACGTATATTGCATAACATAGTTCTAATAATTAGCCCATTTTCCATTGTGACGGAAGAGGAGATGGGGGATGATTCCAACTGAGATGTGTGACAGAATGATATGAGTTTGGAATAAAAAGATACAGGAGTAGGAATACGAGTACCATTTTGTTTTTAGAAAAATATATATGCTTAAATTTTTTTATTTTTTGCACGTACGAGTTTATAAAGAAATATAGCATTTAACGGCTCAATAGGTCTGTAGTGATCCTATATTACTAGGAAAAAAATTGAATGATTTCAGGAAGAAATATATATTTTTTATTTTTTATTTATAAGATTGCAAAATCACAGCCCTTCTATAAGATCGTGAGATAACAAACCAATAAACAACTCACTTATTGTGTATGGTCGGGGAGCTAGTTATTTTGTGTATAATTCTAAAATTATCTATATCTAACTTTTCATATATTATAGAATTATATTTATAACTAATAACTTACAATAATCTCTTATTGTAAAATTATTTAATTTAACATACTCGTATAATCACGCCGTGCCCTTCGCGGAGAAGACAGAGAGAACATATATCGTACATCTCATCATGCACAATCTTCTAATATTCATTATTTACCTTATTTAATAATCATGTCCATTTGGTCCAGCCACGTTTTCCTCGTTCTACCTCATCTACGCACACTTTGCACTTCTGACTTGTATACTCATTTAGCCATTCTTTTATCATTTATTCAGTCCACATGTTCATACCATCTTAAAGCCCCTTATTCATCTTATTTAAGAGATCTATTTTATCCATGCATTCATTTCTGATGTTCCTCATTCTGCATTATTTCATACATTGACGCTTGACAAATCTTCATTAGTGCGTGCATCTCCACATCATTAATTTTACTTTCATCCTTCATCGACCGAGTTCAAATTTCCCTTCCAAACATCAAGTTGTGCACATACACATTATTATATATCGTAATTTTTTGCTACTGTTGATATTGCATGGTAGTTATTTATAACAATAAGTATTCCGTTTACCTTGTTCCCTGTCGCTACATTTATTTCAATATTTATTTCGATTTGTCCATCACACGTAAACATACTGCTCAGATAACAGAACTCTTCAACCTGATCCAGTCTTTATGAGTTAACCCATCCATCGAACACACTTTATGTCAGACGTCTGTCTATAACATTAATTTTATTCTTTTAATAGACATATCTCACATGCTTGCTGAAAATGAAGGAAATCTCCCTTATATTGCCTTCATTTACAGCAAGCATGACTACTCATATATCATGTACAGAAGTAATCATACATTTACTTTACTCATTCTCGCATCTCTCCCATCATCTTTTAGATCGCGTACATGTGAATCCATATATAAATTAAACAACCAAGGTAACTTCACACATCATTGCTTTACACCTTTCGTAATTTAACCATTCTGTGATTTTTTTAATTACTGTAACACATGCAATACTGTCTTCATACAGCGTGGCAATTGCACTTAGTTATTTATTTTTCCTACCATATTCTTTCAATCTTCCCACTATTTCTCCCTTCTAACACGATCATACGCTTTTAGTTCACCATATACTCTTAACACATTCCCAACTGTTTTTTAAGTCTACAAATACACAAGATACCTTTTCCCCTTTCCAAATATTTCCTAGAAATGTTCGTAGCGTAAAAATCTCAAAAACATATTTTTTTTATTGTACTTATTAACCGTAAAAATACATCCTAACTGTTGAGAAGGCGCTTTATAGAAAAAAAGGTTTTTTTCGTCAGAAATGTTTTTTGATAATTTTGGGAAGTATATTGAAATATTTTGTACCAAGGCGTTTATGCGGTATTAAATTCAGGATTACAAACTTTATTTGGATTTCCCATTAATTTAAAATATTTTTTATTTTCTGTGAAGAGTTTTCTTTGATAAGGATTTATTCCGAAGGATTCGCAGAATTTAATGTTTTCCATAAACGCCTTCCAATGAAAACACTGAAAATAATTTGTATAATGATAAATTTTAAAATGTGGAAGATATTCTGAGGATAACTTTGATTGCGTCTTAGGAGAACTTTGAATTTGAAATATTGTAATTTTTAACATTATTCCTGTTTTCACACTAATTCTCGCTACATATGTTTCTACCTCATATTATTGAGGGAGAAAATACGTTTGTGAAACAAAGATGAATCTAATTAGTACAAAGTAATTTGTTTTTAAATCTTAACTTCTTTAATACGGTGTATAACAGGAAATTACTTAGAGCTATCACAGATTTATCTAGATTTTCTCGACCATATCAGAGTTTTGTGTTTTCTTGCAGATTTTAAGTGCAAGCATTGATTTCTAGCTTGTTACTGACTTATAAAGCAAGGAGAGGCTCGAGAGTCGTAAGGTCCTCAATCAATCTCCGTAAGATTAGATGGTAAAATATCAGTCTTTCACTCTGGAGGTGGCGGGTTCGATTTTCTTTGAAATCTAGATTTATTTTTAAAAGGATTCTTTCTAGTCTGGTTTTAATCTAAGGTCTCTTGAACATTAATCTGATTGGTCGGAAGAGATTTCTACATAAGTTGTTCTGTACAACGAAAGTGTTATATACTACAATACAATCAATTATGTGATCCTAATTACAAATATTAAAGTTTTCAAAGCTGAATCAGACTAGTTTTGTATAAATATCAAATGCATTTTTTGCATTTTTTCCATGATTTTTAAAATCAAAATCAGGAAACTAAACATTTTTTTTTAAATATTTCAAAAAAATCGTTTAAAATTAACAATTTTAAAAGTACTCATTGTTTTTAAAAACAATGTCGCTTAATCCATGTCAGGGGATGTAACTGAAGCTTTGAGGAATCAATAAGTTGCAAAAAAAATATTATGGTCTGAGAAGTAATATGGCTATGAGGGTTGCTACTTAAGTTTTCAGATATGGCAACACCAGTGTAGATACGTCAAATCTGACATCAGCATCGTAAAGTTTGACGTCTTTAATGGTATACGTGCTCAGAAAGTTTGGTCATACGAGTGCTATTTGTGTTGTTTACACTGACTTGAAAAATTCACCTCGGCCAAAAATTTTATTAAATTGTGAAAATTTTCGTGCGATGATTTTTTTATGATTTTCGACGTCGACTAACTCAACAACAGTGTGCCGATCAACTCGTTTTGACTTTTGGTGATGAAGCACCATCTCGGGCCACTGTGAAATATGATGACACTTTCGCTGGTTTTCCGAATTCAATCGTGGTCGTAATTCGCTCCAGGATGAATTTCGTGAAGGTCGTCCAAAATCGGTTGTTGTGCCAGAAAACATCGATGCTGTGCGTGAACTGATATTGCAAGATCGTCATGTAACTTATCATGAGGTTGAGGCATGTTTGGACATTAGTTCCACTTGCATACATTCAATATTGCATGAACATTTGGCCGTCAAAAAAAATTGTTTGCGTTGGATACCGCATAATTTGAAAATCGCTCAAAAAAGGCTCGTGTCGATTGGTCCAAAGAAATGTTGAAAAAATTCGATCGCGGTGCTTCAAAAGACGTCTATAAAATCATGACAAGAGACGAATTTGTGGATCTCTGCATATGAGCCTGAAACTAAACAGCAGTCGACTGTATGGGTCTTCCAAGACGACCCACATCCAACAAAAGTTGTTCGCGCATGAAGCACTTCGAAGCAAATGGTGGCTTGTTTCTTCGGTATAAATGGTCATGTTGCAACAGTGCTTTTAGTGAAACGTTGTACGGTCAATTTTAAATGGTACACCACCATTTGTTTGCCAGAAGTGTTCGGAGAAATGATAAAAACCAACCGCCGAAGACGGATCATTCTCCACCACGACAGTGCGAGCTCTCACACATCGGCTCAAACAAGTGACTTTTTGAGCACTCAAAACATCGAGTTGATGAGTCATCCGCCGTACAGCCCTGATTTGGCCCCCAATTACTTATTTTTATTCCCGAACATCAAAAATAAATTGCGAGGTCAACGTTTTTCGATGCCTGAAGAAGCGGTTGATGCATTCAAAACGCATGTTTTGAAGTTACCTCATTCGAAGTGGAAAAAGTGCTTCGAAAATTGGTTCAAACGCATGTAAAAGTGTATTGATCTTCATGGAGAGTATTTTGAAAAACAATAAAGCCATTTTCGATGATAAATATTTGTTTTTACTTGTCTGTCTCAAAACTTAAGTAGCAACTCTCGTAATATGAATCCCCGCCATTATTTAAGCTCGGTTTCGTATTTTCCTGCGATACGGGATATGAATAAAAAAGAAATAAATACTTAAACGTGTTGAATCTGCTGTCAAAGGTAATGCAAAACGATAGGATATCGAGAAGTCTTGCATTGTTTAATGCATTTTTATTACTTTTTATGCAGAAAATATATACAGTTCTTTTTAAGCTGTGTATATTTTTTTCTTTTCGTCTTTTTATCATAATTCGTTTTTAAATAATTATAATATTTACCGTGTTTGTTATTTGATTTATATTTATTTCTAGCTGAATTAATTTTTCACGTCGTCCTTTAATGTCTCTGCTGTTAGAATTTGAAACCAACTACCGAGTCACACCATCGTTACATATTTCAAAGAGTAAATTACAAAACATTACATCTCCCTTTAGTGACGGCGTGTTTATTCTGGTTCTCCAAAATCAGTTTTACCAAATCTGTTTTCTAATTTTCTGTAAAAACTTTTTCATCTACATGCATCAGGAAAATAAATTCCCTACTTTTTACTCAAAACGTTTTTAAACCATTTTATAGTTGGTTAAAAGAGATAGCCATTTGGAAATTAGCCTGCTAATTCTACATAGTAAAATAAATATTCAATAAATAAATAAATCTACAAACGTTTATGCATAACATACCGTCACTTATTTTTTTGTGATATGCAGAAAAGACAGAGTACTTTTCTATCTTGATACGTATATTTGGAATTTTCCGCATCCATACACTTCCTCATACAGCTCCTACAATTCCCTTGCTTCGTACTTTTCCTTCTATCAAAATACCATTCACTAGATTCAACAATATCTTTCTTGATCTTCGTCTACCATGCTTTCCCCTCACATTTACTCTATTTAATTGTTTTGTAAGTATTCCTTTAATTATTAATTCTACGAGTGTTTTTCATTTCAGCATGCTTTTCTTCATCTTACTCAACACATTAGCCTTAAATTTACATTCATCCATAATCCTTTCATTACGTTTTCTGTCACACATCGTCAAGCCATGTATCCTTGTAAATTGATGCATTTCTACAGTATTTATGATATATAGTATTTTTTTAACGTCCACATTTTGCTTCTATAATAAATAAACATTTTTTGAAAAAAAAGGATATTAACGGAAATCGAACTTGCAAGCCCGATGTTGGGAGTCTGACGTCATACCAATAAAGTCCTTTATTAAGACATTCGAATATTTGTCTTTTCCTTCAACATTGATCTAAGTCTAAGTACAATATTTATCACAAACATAACTTAGCAAATCATATCATAACCACAAGTTTCGTGAACAAAGTTAAGTTAAGTTAAATATATTATAAGTTTATGTGAAGCGAACCGTTTTCCGGTATGACACATTAATCTTTGGACTAACACATACTATATGTGACGAGGACACTTTAACTTCCGGAACCGGAAGGGGGAACCAGGATTTGATATGTCGTGAAATCGCAAGAATAATTCATATACATACTATTTGTAATATTATGAAACATCATGTATGGTATAAAGCTCAATTCTGTGTGAATCGGAAAACAACTTTGACTGAGAAATATGGATTTTGAAACAACATTTAATGTTGTTTTTGATGTATGGATGACCATTTTTCCTTATCTCAATTTTTAGCTCTCCTGTAAAATTTGCTATGCAGATGAGATGTTCGTATTCCCTTTCCTCACAAAAAAGGTGTAAAAAAGGTTTTTCGGTTGACTAAGTATATTCCATATTTTTTTAATCTTCGAAAAGACTATAGTTTCACTTTGTGGTGCCATTTTTTACATAAAAGGATAAATAAAAAACTTATTTTATATTTTTTGTGTTCACCACAGGTTTATTTTAGGTTCACAACCAGTTTCGAAGACCACTGTCTTCATCGTCAGGTGAAGATAAACTAAATTGTGTTACGACTCTTTTCCAATATTCCTTTACTTTGAAGTTAATTTACTTTTAAATTATTTAACTTTGAAAATTATCAGAATCAAGTTTAACTCGAATAGCTCAGCAGTTAGAATTAAAAAGGAACACAGGTCTCAGGATTCAACAGATAATTACACAAGAATTACTCACAACACATACACCAGAGGTAAGGTAAGAATAATAAAACACAGCAGTAACAATTTAGATTAAGATTATTTATTATCACTACCGGATCAAATGATCCAAGTAGGACTAATTTGAATTTGAATAAGAATCTGACTGTATTAAATCCACTTGAAGAGTTTAACTTTAAAGATTATCTCTAACGATCACTCTGAAAGCGTCGTAAAACAAAAGAAACAAGGTATTGCAAAATTTGAAATCACCAAAAGAATTACAAATAAGGTAGGATCATAATACCTTAAAAATTATAATGCTGTAATTGTTCTAGCCATGATGCAACAGGCCTCTTCAGTGTCTGGACACCACTTAGACGAGAATTCTAGGAGCTGGAACTGAGAATCAAGTCGTGACGGCACCGAAGACACTCCTTCCTGCAAGCCCTCTGACAAAGGCGTCGGAGAACTCCTTGATGGATTTGAAGAAAGTGAAATAGTCATGGAATATGACGCGATCGGTACGTGATATCTTTGATAGAGAAGAAATTTCGGTGATGAATTGGATTGTACAGAAGAAAATCTCAGTGAAGAATTGGATTGTAGAGAAGAAATCTCGGTGATGAAATTGATTTTAATTGTATTAGATATCACAACTGGGCTCGAGCCGTAATTATTAATTAAAAGAATTACGAAGTACTTTAGTACAAAATATACTGGTGTCTCTTGGTTCCGCGCGGCAATGAGGCGGCAGTTCCCTGGGCTGAAGATATAGCCCAGCGAGGGGCAGGGGGTTCTACGTCCAGACCTGACACCTGCGGGTGTCGGTATCCTTGAACGATCTAAACCATTGACGAGGCCCTATGCCGCCCTCTATGATATTACCGCAAATAATATTTCGACCACGTGAAATTACTTCTAGAACTGCATGCTTTCTTGATAATTTAACATGTTCTATCTGAATGTACAGGAATTAACGACATTTCAAAATTAATTTTTTGGAAGGCTGACCATTTTGATTAAAATGGGGTCTTGAATGCTTTTCGATTTTTCTTTATCCATTTTTATTATTCAAAATAATATACTCCTCCCAATTGTTAAAATATATTCTGTACAATTGTAAATAATATAATATAAGAGAGATGAGGTAGGGGAAGAGAAGAGGGGAGAGATGTGATACAATGGTGAATGGGGCGGGGAAAAAATGTGAAAGTGAATATTTAAGGCAGGGGGGGATTTTAAATTGGAAACATATTAAGCAGAGGGATATTATGAAAATTGTACAAAATATATTTTAACAATTTAGTTTATCTTCACCTGAGGATGAAGACGGTAGTCTTCGAAACTGGTTGTGAACCTAAAATAAACCTGTAGTGAACACGAGAAATATATAAAATAAATATATTCCTATTTACGTATTACCAGAAATAATCAAATAAATATTGTATTCTTGTATTTTTGTTTATAAGTATGTTAATTTTAAATATTTCAAATCGGAAACTATTGTCTTATTCCTCTTTAAATTTTGTTACACGCATTTAAAATAAGATTATTTATTTTAATTTTAAAATTGGCTTAAAACTTCTAGATCTTTATAATTAAATATAAATAGGTGTTTGTGATAGAAAAACTAACGTAAAGAAATATGGATTTCAAAACCAAATTTAATTTTGATTTTGACCTTTGAAAGGATACCTTTGTGGCCTGGTTTGTAAGATGTCTGTATTCCAGCACGTGGGTTGCATATTACAATATATTCTTATTACAAAATTTTTTTAGAAATGATTTCAGTCATGGTTTTCATTTTAGGCATCTTTTGGTTGGCTAGATGACATTGTCAGATACCAATAAGTAAACAAGGGTGTATTTAACACCACAAAATTATAACACAATATACTATAGAAGTGAAACAAAAGCAAAGAATATTATGAATTATGTTGTTTATAGTTAAGGCATTAAAGTTGTGGAGGTTTACAGACATTGTAATTTATTTTTATCAAACACTGTTTATTCTACTTTTTTGTGACGGTATAACTCTACCGGTTTCAAGGCTTTCACCTCATCTTCAGGGGAGCGCAAACAAGACTTAATGCTGTTCGTACTGGTACCGATTTACACGCTTCAACGGTTGGGGGCTGAGGGTTGAGGGAGGCATGTGACAATTTCGGCCAAGAGCGGAAAGATTTTTGGGAAATAACTGTTCAACAGATGTTCGGATTGGTGTACTGACTTAGAAATTTCTAGGCTCTCTAATCTGTCCAATTTATTTCCGTTACTACTGATATGTAAGAATTTGGCATCATTGATAGAAAAAGTATGGTTTTTACGCTGACAATGATTAGCCATTTCAGAATAAATTAGAGGCTTTGTTAAGGCGGATTTGTGTTCACGAAATCTCTTTTCAAAAGATCTTCCTGTCATTCCTATATAGAAATTATCACAGTCAGCACATAAAAGTTTATACACACCACTGTTGCTAAGTATTCCATTTTTGCCTTTCCCATTAAATAAGAGTTTCCGGAGATTAAAATTAGTGTAAAAAGCTTAGAGGAAGTCAGTACACCGATACGAACATCTGTTGAACAGTTATTTCCCAAAAATCTTTCCGCTCTTGGCCAAAATTGTCCCATGCCTCCCTCACCCCTCAGCCCCCAACCATTGAAGCGTGTATATCGGTACCAGTTCGAACAGCATTTAGTCTTGTTTGCGCTCCCCTGAAGATGAGGTGAAAGCCTTGAAACCGGTAGGGTTAGACCGTCACAAAAAAAGTGGAATAAACAGTGTTTGATAAAAATAAATTACAATATTATGAATTTCGATAAATAAAAAGTTTATAAATGTGTATACTGAAAAAAAAATATTTGAAGGAAAAATGTTTCAAACAGAATGCCTAATTAATTTGTAGTTCGTTTATTTAGTTTAAAAAATATTAACAAAGTGGTTTTCATCTAATTTATTTAATCATTTAATCCAATATCTTGCTTTTATATATATATATATATATATATATATATATATATATATATATATATATATATATATATATATATATATATATATATATATATATATATATATATATATATATATATATATATATATATATATATATATATATATATATATATATATATATATATATATATACTCGTATATATATATTTTCACTTCAATAATACTAAAATATGTTTTTAACATAAAAATAGAAACAAAACGAAAACTTTAGATGCTCTCAGGTTTTTCATACTTTTTGACATTTTGTTAAAAGGATTAATGTAAACAAGGTGTATAATATTTTAAGCAAAATAAGGAAGGACACTTGAGGTGGTTTAGGGATGTAGAAAGAATGAGTGTTGAAAGGTTGACAAAACATATCATCCGCGCAAATTTAATAGTCGCGGGAGATAAATGCCGTGAAAAGCATGTTTGAACAAAGCGAATGAAATTTTGAAAGAACAAATATAAGATTGACAACGACGGAAAATTTTGTATGAAACGAGATATTTGAATGTTGACGAAACGAAAAATATATATATTGGGATTGAAAAGTATTGGAGTATATCATCTATGTCTTTTCCAACAAGGCAATATTATGTACTTGTACATGTTAATTTGGATGTTGTACCAGTTTCAATCGATGGCAACAAAATATTAAGAATATTAAATATTGTGCAAATACAAAATTTATGAAAAAAAATTGTCTTGCATTTGCCATCTCCCAATATACTAGATTTTTGCCTGTATCTTACTGAGGACCTAAAAACATGGAAAAATAAGTAGATGCTTTCTTGCTGAGGAACTTGATACCGTCCCTGAGGGTTTGGGTTATATTTACGATGGTACCCCAAAAATGCACTCGTCTGATTCGTCTGTTAACAATACTCCTGTTAATAATACTCAAAAGTTTTAGATTTAAACAAGTGTAGTTGCCTCTTTGCATGTGGGGTAACATTGCTTCCACTTGGATCGTTATGAGTCCGAATGTTCGATGAATGGCAACAACGATTTAGTTGGAACTAATTCATATACGAATATGTTGAAAGATTATTCAAACGAATTCACCCATTTAAATGTTGATATGTTCATATTCATGACTTTCATAAACTCTTAAACAAGTTAAATTAAAGAATGCAACCTCCATGGTCTTGTTGATTAGACATTAATCTTCCAGCGTAGAGGTTGCGGGTTTAATTCTCGTCGGTACAGTTTTTACTTAATACCGATCAAAATACTATTTCAAGACGAACAAGGTTGTTAAATTAAATATTCTATATCCCTTTGGGGTTTCAAATATACTAAACGTTTGTATATATGAACACTTTTATATAACATTAGGCCTAATTTAATGTCCTCTATGTCTTAGTTGATAAGACGCCTCTATCTTTGCCCGGACGTTGTTCGATTATCGTTGGTACTCACTTGAAGAAAATATTTAGTCTGGTTTTCTGGTTTTCACTTAAGGCCCCTTTAACTTCTTTCTGCTTTGTTAGAAGAGATTACACATGGCAATAAGCCTACTAGATTTTACTGTTTACGATGAGTATAATACAATAAAAATGTTGCACAAGTTCTCATCGATAGTAACATAAGTATTCAGTTGAATTAGAAAAATGTTTAAACTGTGTTCCAAGTTGGAAACACACGAAACTTACTCCATCATTTGAACATATTAAAGTTTGCTCAGTTATCAAAGCAAACTTTGACAAATCACTACAGATTCTGGAGCTATTATTCGCTTAATGTGTGTTTGACATCCTTTCACAGGACACGGCGCTACATTGAATTTAACTGTAAATTATAGTTACTAAATATGGTTATCATTGGAACGTAATAAGGATCGCTGTAGCCCAGATGTTAACTTGTTTCAGTGAAAAATAAATATTGTAAATACTAAAGGCTGTAGAAAGAAGCGTGATAAAAAGTGTGTGTGATGTAAGGGTTAACTTAGATAAATTGGACCAGGTTGATGAATAGTGTTATCTAAGCAGTATGTTTACATGTAATGAGTGAGTTAAAATATACATTAAAATAATGGTAGCAACAGGAAATAAAGTAAACAGAGAACTTAATAAGCGGGATGTTTACACTAGGAAAATGTATGAAAGAAGGCGGAATGGACGCTTATGAAAGCATAGATAAAAGGGGCGTTTTAAGTAAAATAAAGAAAGAAGCTTTAAATTGGTTTTGACATGTAGAGAGAATGTATGACAAAAGAATGACACACCGAGTACACAAGAGAGAAATGGTAGGTGTGCGTAAAAGAGTTATAGCAAGGATGACATAGCTGGATAAATGGATATGATTTAAAAAGAATGTAAAGTGTTTGACGATATGTATGATGAATGTGGAGAAGGCAAAAATTGTGAGTTTGGATACAAAATTTGGAGATTTGTTCTTTCTACCTCCTTATCAAGGGCACGGCGTGATGGTGTGTATGTACGTGTGTTGACTATTTTTTTTGCAACTGATTATGACATATCTGTATGGCCAAAACGTTTCAAGATTCCTTTGTTAATTCTACTTATAACATCCGCCTTTTTCAAACAGTTATCCTTTATATTATTATTTCTCCCTCTATCAATCACCATAACACTAGATTTTATACGCAAGGCACGCAGGTTTATGGACAGTATAACTAAGTTTGCTTTTATCTAAAAAAAATCGATTGCATTGCGAATTATTAATTAGAAAACATTCACAGGTTCGCCATTTTATTCGCCATCGTTACAACTTGATGTGTCAAATTAAATAAGCGTAAAAATAAAATAAAACTTTTTTTTTGATTTGTGCTATTTTCGACGATAGCAAGTTCTCAAGTCTAGTCCATAACCAAAAAATAAACATATGTTATATAGGTGTTTACAACATCTTTGTTACCCTGCATGAAACACTATGACCTGCTTTGCCTTCACACCCTAAATATGTTGCCAAGATATTACCCACTTAAACCAAAATATTACTATTTATTTATTTATTATTTATTATTACACATGACAAGAAATATACACAATTTGAGAAAAACAACAGATAATTTGATTTGGACATACAATTTTAATGGATCTGGGTTTGTTGCCTTTCATTTGTCGTATCCCCAGTAAACTAGGCTTTTGCCTGTATCTCACTGAGGATATTAAGCATGAAAAAAATAAATCAATACTTCTTTCCGATTTTTGATTACACAGAAACCAAACCCCGCTGCACGCTCTCATCAACCTGACAAACAGTGACACTCAACTACAACTGGAAACATCTTGCGAAATTCAACTCCTCACACATCATCACTCCAGAAAGACCAAAAATATTCATCCCACACTATACCGCACACAATCACAAATCTCACATAAATCCCTTCCACTCGTCATTCATCCTGAAAGCCCAAGTACTCAAAATCCTGTCGCAATAACAACCACGCTCCGATCGACTGTCTAAATGGTTTTCCTACCTTTACCTTTATTGAAGTCGGCACGCCATTGTATGTAAAGGGAGCCTAATAAGCATATTGCCTTTGGGCAAAAGAGGTTTTAACTCTAGGGATAGTGAACATTTCATTAGTTGCCATGCGTGTCATGTGTGTCTGCTGAGTCTGCATCTTCCCTTCCTCTCGATGGCAGTGCCAGAGAATGGGTTTGAGATGTAAATTGGCTATGTTCAGGACCTGATACTCTCTGAAAAGCTCCTAAAATTTCTTCTTTCTCTTCTTTTACTCAATCATATTTTACCAATATATTGAATATGCGTACGCATGTTTGTTCATAGCTAGTAGTTTTCATATATCTGAAAAAATACATTCATGTAAAATCAATGGAAAAGAAAATATAATTAAGAGAGAAGAGGTCTGAGCTCACCGTAAAACATCATCCTTTTCGTGATATACTCCCACCAATAGGAGGGCACCTCGACTGCAAGAACCTCCCACCAATAGGAGGGCACCTTGACTGCAAGAACATCAGATATTTTTCCATATACTCCCTTCTTCACTTATATTATTATAGAAAAATGACAATAAATACGCAGTTAATACAAATATAAACTTGATAAATATTAACGAAAATTGTTAAAAAATCACATACTATACAACCCCAGATTCACTGCCAGCGTAAAAGAAAAATAAGATAAGAATTTTCATTTGACTTTTGAAAAAAAAAACACAGAAAAATAAACTAGACGACATTTTTCTTCGAGAGCTGTCAAATCACACGAGCGGTCGTTTCTCGGGTCTGTTGAACTAAAATATGAGTTTATCTGTATTTATGTGTTTATGTGTAAATTTTGTGTGTGTAAGTCAGATGTCTCAGAGAAGTCAATGAACCTTGCGAGTTAACTGATATATCATACAATCTTAAAATAACTAAATATTAAATTTATTTGTAACAATAAATTGCGTAAATAGACGAGTATATCTTAAAATTACACATGTTTGTTAAGGCAGAGGAAAAAAACATTTAAGAGAGAACCAATTAAAAGGTCAGGGCTCATAACTGAAATGCACCTTTACTATTAAGAGAGCCAACCTGGCCGCGAGAACGCCTCTTAATTTCCAGCTCACACCCATGTACACATAAACTATAAACCAAAGAAATTAAAATAAATAAGTAATTATATGATAATTGTTAAATATAAAAACGCATACACAACTTCAGATTTACTGCCAGAAAAAAAAGAGAAAAGCGAACCAGGGTCCGAATTTCGACACAGTAAAATCACAAACCATCTGGATGTTATGCAAGAACAACTATGCAAACTTCAACGAATACAAAACATTTCACAACTTATCATACATTTCTCATCTAATTGTGAGAAACCTCAAAATACTCACGTAGCGTTACTTCTATATATTATGAAATTCTTAACTGTCCTGCAGCCCCTCATATCTCGTCGGAAATGTTCAATGACTTTTCGATCACACCAAAGATTTCCTTTTCGCTTTTGAAATTCCCAATCCCTCCATTTTTCTCGCCATCTTTTAGATTTGTACCATCGTTGGTATGCTTTAAAAAGCGAATTAATACAATACAATCATCTTTAAGTGACATAGCGTTTTTTGGTGACATTGGTCCAACTTCTTTTTCTTTTTCTTTGTCATAAATGACGCAGTGTGTTTAGTTTGTATTTTGTTTTGGTTATTCCATAGTTTTTTATCGAAACTCAAATAAACCCAGCCAAAGACGTAAAACGGTTAGACTACCTGTGATATATTAAAAAAAAGTATAAATATGTTCATTTTCGATGTGCGCGAGACTTGACATTATCATGCTTGTGATATGTACGAGCCTTTCGAAGAATCTTGTGTCAACAAGAACATTAAGATTGAAAGACTGATAGTTAGGGCACGTATATCGCATGGAAGCGTCACTGCTCAAACCGCCTCCGGAGGAAAGAACGTGATGATTGTCATCGAGTTGACAGATATTTAAGAAACACATCTCCAATGAAATATGAACGCAACAAATGGTAAACTGTAGACTAGCTGTGCAAAAAAAAAGAGGAAAAGGTTCCCGGAGGAGGCCAGGACTTGGAATGGATTTTAGGGTTAACGATGATTATGTTTAACTAAATTTTATTACATTTTATGTTACTTTATTTTATCTAATTTTACTTAATTTAGTTTATTTCATTATATTTTCCTTTTAATTTTACTTTAATTTATTTTTTCCCTGTAATGCAGGTCAATTTCGACCATTCCAATTTTAAATTTATAGTCAGCATCAATACACAAGATGTAATAAAGTAAAAACATTAAAATTATTTACACAAAGTTACACCAACAGATATACACATACCACCATACAGAGAAACACACAGTAGACCACGGCCCAGGGCTATATATCACGCATAGAAGAACCCTTGTTAAACAACAAACACGTAAAAATTAACATTGTAATTTATTTTTAACAAACACTGTTTATTCCACTTTTTTATGACGGTATAACCCTACCGGTTTCAAGGCTTTCACCTCATCTTCAGGGGAGTACAAACAAGACTAAATGCTGTTCGAATTGGCACCGACATAGACATAAATTGGACAGATTAGAGGCCCTAGAAATTTCTAAGTCAGTATACCGATCGGAGCACCTGTTGAATAGTTATTTCCCCAAAATCTCCCCGCTCCTGGCCGAAATTATACCTAGCCTTCCCCTCACCCCTCCCGCCTCCAACCGTTGAAGTGTCTATGTCGGTGCCAATTCAAACAGCATTTAGTCTTGTTTATACTCCCCTGAAGATGAGGTGAAAGCCTTGAAACCGGTAGGGTTATACCGTCATAAAAAACGTGGAATAAACAGTGTTTGTTAAAAATAAATTACAATGTATTTAAACCTCCACAACGTTAATGCCTTAACTATAAACAACATAAAAATTAACATGTATAGAAAAATACAATAATCGTAAATACAACAAACACGTAAAAATTAATATGTATAGAAAAATATAATAATGAATACTATGAATCGAAACCCTAATTAAGAATAAAATATCAACAAACAATTTAGAAAAATAAAAGGGCAAACTCAACACGTAAAATGTTAAAATCTGGAAATAAAGAAACCAATACTAGAAAACCCTGATTAAAAGTATATCCATGCATCGATCTGCAATTATGTTTAAAGCATAATGAAAAAACAGAAATAATAAATTATCAAAAATATATTATAAATATACAATATTCATAACATACATTCATGGCACTTCAATTTACCTGACAGAAATATTCCGACAATGAATAGGTTGAACAAGATACAAAACATTTCAGCAACTACACATGCTCTCGGGAAAAACACTTCCACAGCAAAAAATTTAAGTTTATATAAGTCTTTTACTTAATGAAATGTATTTCGTTTAGCTCTGGATGCATATTAAAGTCTTATTTTGAGTTCTTGTAAACACAAAGAGGGGAAAATTGTTGAACCATTTACAATTCATTTTAATAATTAAATAACGTTGTTGTTCCTTGTTAGTAATGCATTGTATTACCCTTTTACTGTATACAGTACAACCTAGCGGGTTTACTGTCAGAAGACCATCTCTTCCATTCACTGATAAAATTGTTAAATAAGCCTTAAATGAAAACGCAACCTTTTTTTATCTGGGTTTTTACGGAAATCAAATTCGCATCATGTTTGGAGTAAAATAATAAAACTAACTAGGTTACAAAGTAAAACAGTCAGAAGCCCTCAAAATGCAAATATTGAATTAAAGTCAATCTCGGTGGCCTAGTCGCCTATTGTTTACCCCAGGAGTTTTTCATTCGAATCCTGGTGGACACCATAAAAATTATTTTCCTATAAATAAATTTCCCTATATGGTTGGATTCGTCAACAAGGTTATCGACACGTTTCTGTATTCAATACTGTTACCAAAACCTACGAACATAAACAAATATTCTATACAGTAAGCCCATCCAACGCGAAATAGAGGGTCGAAGAGGTGTTGGCAGGAGGCAAATCTCCTGGCTCCGCAATATACTATACGTGATTAGACTGGTATAAGGAGCGTTGGGGATCTTTTTCGGCCTGCCGGGGACAAAGATGCCTACTCTCAGGTGATATTCAACGTTGGGGGGACCTAACATGACACTGGGAAGAAGAAGAAGAAATAAGCATATAATACTCGATTCTTCTTCCTTGTCGTGGCCCTCATGGCTATGAATCGTGAACTTCATTTTTTACGTCTACTCTGCGCCTTACTGTTTCACTCTATCTCTTCCGACAGCAAGTCGTAGGGTTTCAACAACTGATAAACAATGGAATTCTTTATTTATTCGGTCTATCTTGTAGGAGATCTTTCCCTTTGCTCCCCCTTCACATTTCTTGTATTAGCCAAGCTTTTTGGGTCTCGCCTTGAAATGTGCTACGTCCAATTACGATATTATTGCCTCCCGCATATTATACCGAAAGTATCGATTCTTAGTCACTCTCGAGCTTATATCATCCACGACCACACTCAATAGAGGTAGATCGAGAATACCAACATCTTTACTATGCACAGTTTCACAGATTTAGTGATGCCTATATCTTTGTCAATTAGCTTGATTAATCAAGTCAGTGTTTGATTGATCGAGCTGATGAAATTATTGTCTCCCGGCCACGATCGTCAGCACATCGCATAATCAACATGAACCTTTAAAAGATTATCATTTAAATAAATAAATGCATCGAAAATTATATTTGGCACCAAAGTGAGATTGTGACAACCCGGCTCCGTACATTTCTAAGAAATATGTAACTAGTATTTAGTGGCATAAATGTTGATAACATTATAACTTTGACGTGAAATAAAAACAAAGCTTAAGATGATCAACACTGATACATATATACACTTGAATGTATGGAAAAAAATGAAGTCATGAAGAAAAACTAAAAGTAACCGAACAAATGCAGTATAAATGCATGATAGGTTACGAAAGTAACCAAATAAATGCAGTATAAATGCATGACAAATTACGAAAGTAACCGAATACATGCATGATAGATTACAAAAGTAACTTAATAAATAAATTATAAATGCATGATTAATTATGAAAGTAACTGAATATATGCAGTATAAATGCATGATAGATTACGAAAGGAAATGGTTGAGGATATTTGTAGGTTAAGATTGACATACTAAATAAAATCAAACGATCAAAGAGAGCCTTCTGCGATGGTTTGGGCATGTAAAATGAATGATTGAAGAAATACTAATATATATCCACTCATATTTCAAAGGTGAATATAGCTTTATTTCGAACGTTTTCTTATTTGATTAAAACGAGAACTGTTATTTTAATTAATCAGAATACACAAGCTTGTTTTGTATACGTTGAAAGGGGGGGGGTGTATTCTGAATAGTATCATATACAGTGTGGCCCACACTGTATATGATATCTACGAGTGAGGTTTAGCAGAGTCACCTTAATGTGAGTGCGGGGAGATCCAGACTATGAACCACATCGTTAATACTCGTAGCTGGCCACTTGACGTTTTCTGATGTCAGACCCTCTTACCTGGCTTTAGAGAACTACATGCAGAAAATTAATAATAAAAAACATTTTTGTTAAAAACTGATCATGATTACTGTATTTTTGTACACGGACAAAAACATGGGTTCAAAATTTAAATACAGTAAAAAAAATTTAGGTACAAAATTTTAATAAAAGCGTTGGAAATAATATTCTTTTCAATTGAAAGAATTTCTAAGCAGACTTTTATAAATATACACGGAAAAGTATGAAAAAAATATCAAACCATTCAAATTACTGCTCTAGACACAGTTTCCACATCCCTTTCATGCGACGTATTTTCCATTTTTTTATGAGAACTTTTAAAATTATTGGCATGAAACAAAAACGTCTTCACTAAAGTATATTAAAAAAAATTCAAAATAAAAATAACACCTTAGCTCATTGAAAAATGTTTTTGGGCTCAAGATCTTTAGTTGAAATTCACTATAAATCGTCCCAAGTCCAATCTAAAATTATTCAGTTTGTGTTTTTATTTTACAACAGAATAAAAAATGTAATTATTAATGATGAGTACGAACTAACGATTGATATGTTAAGTAGAGGGGAAAAGAGTTCTTTGAAGTGGTTTAGGCATATTGACCGTGTGTGTTACAAAAAATGACTTAACAAATTTACAATGCAAACGTGTTTGAGAATCAAAGCGTAGGATGACCGAAAAAAGTATAGATGGACCAAGTTAATTTTGGAACGAAAGGTTAGGAGGAAAAGTAACATAGGTAAGTACGAGAAGATTGGTGGATGTAGAGGAGATGATAGAGGTGTGTCATGAAAGGAACATTTAGTACTCTGTTATATCTGTCGACCGGGAAGTACCTTGAAGTGTGTGAGGACTATATTTGATAAATTACATAGTAGGTACACGTGCTCGATATGTCATGTTTTATAAACCGCGTGGGCAAATCGATCGATCACTTTGTAGTTGTTTTCGATTGTAAAAATGAAATATTATAATACAAAGCAGTAACGGCTAGGGTAATAAGACCGCCCAGAGCTACAGTCCTTCTGTGAAGTCGCTAATGGACCAAAGTCCTTGTGTTGAAATTATAAAAGCAAAGTATCATAAAAATCCATACGGTTCGGGATGGAATAATAAATACCGTCTAGACTCCAAACCCATTGAGCCGAATTGTAAAGAATACCGATGTCATTGTCTTTTTAAATAGAGGTATGGGATATTTTAAACTACAAAAAAGGGTAGAGTAATAAATCTGTTTGTCCCGTTGTCTCAATACCGCCCGTACCGAGGATAATTCCTAGTACCCTTTTTTGACGACGGTATACTAAGTGTTTTAAGTTCCACGCCTGTAATTGGCGGCGCTAGTATTTTTAAGTGAGAAGGAAATATTTCTCTTCTCTTTCTCGCGATCTTGCTATAAAAGAGGAGAAATTCGCGGGCAGCCTCCCTGTTTTGCTTTGGAGACTTGACGCTGTAAGGACGTTCCTTCAAAACGCTGGTCGCACGGAAGACTGCCAGACTCATTTTTGCTGACTTATCTGCTGTATCACAGACGCTTCAGGACGACATTTACAATTTGGTGAATATTATTCCTTTATTTTAATGCTGGATTTCGTCAGGACGTTAAACCCTGGCAACTTAAATTCTAATTGTTATTGTAATCCCCCTTGTTAAAATTCACAACACAATCTTCGTCCCATTTAAACTTTTTTTTCTTGACATACGTTCAAGTTTTTTTTTTTTTTTTTTTTTCTTTCATCCATTAATATAATAAACTGTTTTGATTTAAAATTATATCTTGTTTAATTGTGTCACCTTGTCCCGCTGAGAATTGAGAAAGAGTTACTCGGAGTTAAAGGAATCCAACGAACCCTGAGACCAAGGAGGATTTGTTCACTTTTCACCGGCTGAGCTGAGCAGGCATGTCACACCATGGTAAGATTGATTGTTGGTGAACTTGATTTATGTAATCAAATGTGTACATCTTATTATTGTTTCTGATAAATAGGAAAAAGGTGTGACAAGTGGCTGTGTCTCCAAAACACATCTTAAAAGCTTAGCGCCAAAAAAGGATTATTAATCAATAACATATTTATACGAGTATAACAATGAAGCAGCCCACACATATGTTACTCGTACCTTATTGATATCCTTCTCACTGGTGATATACGGATAGTCAGTGGTACTTTGAAATCAACTCGTTTGACGTAACTTCCGAATCTTGCATAATTACTATCCTCTTATTTACGATACGAGGTTGCCTTAATGATGGAGTACCAGAAGTTGTATCTAAATGGCACGCTATCAATGCATGTGGGTGTTTCCTATACTTTTCGGACTTTCCTTAGATCTCATCGGACTCAACCTTTCTGGTTGAGAGACAACGATGCGCTGAGAAGAATGTAATCTAATTAGATAGCTGATGAATCACTATTTTTGTAAGGGATGCTAAAGTGCTTCGTCAAGAATTTGAAATACCACGAAGATTGTGGTATACCCTCAATCATCTCAGGTGTGGTCACGATGGCAATGTGTACGTTTTACAGACGTGGATTAATGTTGATTTCCTGATGACTTCCGTGGTTAATTCACCTGGTTTGAGACACTCTCAAATTCTTATCTATATCGGACATATGTGTCACCCTTAATATGTGTACTCGTAGGTGTTTGGTTATAATTTGATATGTACATTTGATGTTATTTGGTATTAATATGTAAATTTCTAAATTATAATTTCATATTTGTTTTGGTTTTGTATGTAAATATTTATGTTTGTTTGGGTCCGCGCTGCATCGTGACCGCAGTGGAAATTAGACTTATTGACGGTCGTCACGAGACTATATCGCTGGCTGGCCGGCCTTTGCTTGCGCAAAACTTCCAAAAATTGTGGTATTTTTTTGCGAGGTGAGTGCGCATGCAGTGGCGCTTGCGATGAGCGTTTGACCGTTCATAAGAAGGGTCCCTTTCAAAATAAACATATTCTCAGTTCACTCTACCTACTGTGTTTTACTTGAGACCTGCTACAACCTGCCATAAGATGAATCTTTTCACCCCGCTACCTTCTCTCAACGATCTACGCACATAATCTCTTCCAGCCAACTAAAATATGTTCAAAAGACCTTAAGTGAAAACCAGACTGAATTTTTTTTTAATGATTTAGTAAAATTTTTAGTATTTTTGAGCGAGTCCTTCTCGAACGAACAACTCCTTTCTCTCGTAAATACCTTTTCTAAATCGCTAGAACTAAAAATATTCCGTATTATAATAAGAATGCTTTGATTTGTCTTAAGACTCTCCTAGAGGGCGTTGGTCCTAAAAAAGGTTGAAAACATACACGTACAAAAAGTATTTAATTTAATTTATTTCAAAGGAAGGGAAAATATAAGCCGCACAAATATATCGCGAGGTTAATTGATTTCGTTTGGAATGAAAATTTATTCTTAGATCACGGTACGCATTTTTACTTAGAATTTTCATTATATTTCGTGTTTCAAAAATTTATTTGATTTATTTAGCCGTCTTCCAAATTATAGAAGCATTCCTTATTTATTTGAGAAAAAAATGAAACACAAAAAGTGATTAGATCTTTTTTCTCCTGGCTCTTGGAATACGAAATATGAGTGTATTTATCAAAAAATTATTAAAAAATGTCATTTTCCACGACTTTTAAGCATAAGCATAAATAAGGAGAAGATATATGTATATACTTTATTCCTACCTTACATATATATATCGCAACAGCCTCGTCCATACACATCGTCATGCATACAAAATGCATACTACATACAAAAATGCATACTACATACAAAAATATTATTAAGTCTTATCCCTTGCGGAGTAGGCAGACAGAACATATCCCCAATTTTTTTAACTAATCACACAACTTGGTCTCCATCACATTCATACATCTCGTCATGCACAAAATTATTTTATACATACTTCTTACTTGACATTATTTCAAAACCTGTTCTATTTGATCCAGTTATGTTTTCTTCGATCAACCACATACATGCACACTTTGTACTTCTGATTTGTATATACACTTAGTCATTATGTTTTCATTTATTCTCTCTATATGTCGAAACAATTTTAAATCTTAATCTAAATTAAAACATCAATTCTATCCATGCATGTATTTCTGATGTGTTCGTTCTACATTCTTTTATACTTTGATACTGCACATTTTTTCTTAGGGCACACATTTCCATATTGTTGAACTTACTTTTTTCCTTTTTCCAAAGTTTCCTTTCTATTCATCCATTTGGGCACCGATACACTTTATCTATTAATTTTTGCTACTTTTTATATAACCCATAACATTGAGTTTTTTACATAACCCATAATTCATACATAACTCATAACCCATACATAACCAATAACATATATTTTTATTTAACACTTTTATCGCAATACAATCTGGCGGGATTATTGCCAGGTGGTAATCTCTTCCAGCCAACCAGACAAAAGTAAATGAAGCAAGTTACGTGGTCGCATAAATCATTCAAATGACTATCCATCCCCACGAAATCCATAAACATATACGCGAGAACATGCCCACGAACCCCACAAAGACGGACAATCACTCGAACATTATTTTTCATATAAAGTGAGATATCATCAGTCAAAAGGAAAGGAAAGGATGGTGGAGAGGAAAGGAAAATAAAAATCAGGAATGAAACGCGTTATTTTACTGACTAGAAATTAAGAGTTTTTTCAGTCGCTTCTTAAAGCATGCCAAGAACGGAGCGAGTAATGGGTTATGTTAAAAGTAGCAACGGAGCGAGTAACATTGCTACTTTTAACATAACCCATAACATTGAGTGCTTCGTTTTTTATAACCCATAACATTTTGATAACCCATAACATTGAGTGCTTGTTCTTTTTACATAACCCATAACAATGCTACTTTTTACATAACCCATTACATTGAGTGCTCCGTTTACCTTGTAGTTTGTCGCTACCCTTCTTTTAATATCTGTTTCAAGTCACTCATCACACAAACTATATGCATACATATTAAATATAAAGATACTTATCTATAAATAAAAAGTCTTACATACTTCTCTATTAAACTGTCCTTTCACTTTTCCCTCTTTCAAAATTTGATTGATTTATTATTTCCAAACTTCTCGCAATCTATTCGTATAGATTATTTATGTAAATCTTTCATCATCAATTATTTCTACATGGCCAAACCTTCCCTATCCTCTTTTTTTCATCTCTAGAGTGCTTCAGCACGGTATCTTCTCTCAACGCTCATTATTTTCTAATATTATTGTTCCCTATTTTGTCAAACATCGATTGTCCACCCTTTAAAAAAATAACATAAAATTTCCATAAAAAAATATGTTTCTGAAACTAACGCAAGAATATACAATTCATTAAACTTAAGGGGGAGGTTTAAGAATCACATGGAAAAAAATAAAAAGTGGATATGAAAAAGTAATATAAAAAATATACAATGGTTCTTAATTTTAGAATATTTTTTTTATGTAAATCTCACTTAATATATCACATCACATATAATATATCACATAATATATCACATCACATATAATAAGGAAATAAATGAACAATTGTTTCGTCGTTGTTAAAAAAACATTGTAATATCTTATATTGACATAGATGATTCCAAAGTTAAATAAACGCCTGCCCTCTCCTTCACTCGTTCCTATCACCAGCACATTACTTCCATTTGCTCCCAGCCACTTTTCTGATATTTATCCAACTTTCTAACTAGGGGTCTTCCTATACTTTTTTCTTATACTTGGTCACCACTCGAGCACTTTCTGAGTCAATCTATTAGAGTACATATGGTTCTGTTAGAGATACCAAGATGCACCGAAACTGTTATTGAATTTTCAAATAGTTCTGACACAAAGATTAATATCAAAACAGCAATCAGTCATATCTCCACAGAAACAATATTTTATAACTATGATGATGGGCAACATTTCATGTCTGGTTTGGTGGATATTTTATAACTATGATGATGGGCAACATTTCATGTCTGGTTTGGTGGATATTTTACTACGATGGTGGGCAACATTTCATGTTTGGTTTGGTGGATATTTTATAACTATGATGATGGGCAACATTTCATGTTTGGTTTAGTGGATATTTTTAATGTAGATATTGTTGAGTTCATGTGAATTTCTTCTCCAGAATTTTCTCGATCAAAAGTGTTTACTTAAACACTAGTTATTGTATTTCATCTTAAATATTTTTCTGGGTATTTGTTCTTTAGTCCCCTTTTGTGAGAAATTCTTTTTAATATTTTTTAAGTAATATTTTATTGTAAATATTTTTTTTAACTTTCCGTGTAGAACTTTGCCTAAGTTTGTGTATGCATCATAAGATTTATATCCTAAATTGCAAAGTTTTTAAGGAAGATATTGCATACGTTTTTAAATTGTATTTATGTTAGGTATGTAAATTAGACTGAAAATGTTAGTTCTTAGGCTTAAATTATCTTAGGTTTAAATTGTTAACTTAAGTTGAAATTGTAATCTTAGGTTTAAACCTTTTGATTTAAATTGTTCCTTCGTTATGTAAATAAGACTAAAATGGAAGTTATCTAAGGCAATGACCTTTTGATTTTATATGGATTTAAATTGTTCCTTTGTTATGTAAATAAGACTAAAATGGAAGTTATCTAAGGCAATGACCTTATTTATATAAATGAGACTAAAAACGTTGGTTATTTTAAATATTTAAATATAAATTAAAGTTTGACAAGCACGGTTGAACTACGAAAAGTTTCGCAGACATAACATGACAATGGAAAGTCGTGTAGAATGAGATGTCAGCCAGCATCTGTAATCAGCTCGCAGGCTTCGCAGGGTCAGTGATCTTGGGAGCTACTCAGGTTTTTTCTTCCTTTCACACCCATTGCACGTTTCTTAGATGCTTTTCGTGATCTGCTCAAGACATTGTTATGCCAAATGAGTAAGTGTATTTTTTAATTTGTACTTCCAAATATTTTATTAATACTTGCTAAGATTGATGAGTTTTATAAAAAATTCTTTATGAGTTTATACAAAATTATGTATAAAGTTTATTTACCTTTTGTCTGTCGTATGAAATTTTTTCACTACAAATGAAAAAGCAAGTCTCCAAGTTCCATCATATGTAGCTCTATTGAACTCCTATACTCCAACAGGGGGCAACAGTTTGATTTATGGTCTGTAGAACACCGCATTCACAAAGAGGGGACTTCATAAGCCTCTATATATGAGGTTAATAATAAATAAAGTTTATGGTGCACTGTTGCTTTCTCAAAGAGAAAGCTGAATGCGTCTTTGTAGGTTCTTTACGAGTAAGTCATTTCTCACATACTATTTTAAGTCGTTTCTCACATAACTAAACGGTCTACTATTTTTATGCTATAGACCGAATATCAAGGTTCCAGACTCTTAACCATAAAGGATACGTGACTTTTTACTGTCATATATGTATGAAAGATTTAACTTGCTAATGATGGTGTTTATATACATATATCATAAAGGAAAAACGTATTTTTTTTTTTAGTTCACTTAAAGTTAGTTCAGTTAAATCCCTTAAACTGAGATGTTTCTTATTAGGCTTTGCTCAATAAAATATACTCAAAGTCTTGTCTCTTCTCAATGAAATTTCTAATGGTGAAAATACTTTAAGAAAGTTTTCAAGATCCAATCGACAGAAAGTGTAAACACATGTTTCAAAATACGTTTTTATTGTTCAAAGGGTCTGAAACACGTTAAGTTTGTGTGTTTTAATTGTGTTTTTGAACACCATGAAATCTTGCAAATATTTCAAGTTTATCCACTAATGTTCCCGTAATGTTCGAATTTATTTTCTTGTGGGACTAAAATAACGTCAAGGAACATACTTATTAAAGTTAGGCAGGCTTCATGATTACAGCCTTTGCTAAGGTTTCTATAGTTATGAATCTCTGAGAGCTCATAAAAATGCTTACCACAAGCAGAAGACTAGAAACAGAGATCTGATGGAGAAACTCAAAAATTAACGAGATGTATATTAATTACCAGTGACAAGGTTACGAAAGGTTAACATGGATAAGCAAAATTCAGTTGACACAGTCAATAAAGATAATTATGCAAGCCCAACAACACAAAGAAAATGACTTGAGAGAACGAAGTTTTTAGATAACTTGAGGATTTGCAGCAGGATCTTTGGATACTGGGATGCGACGGTGAGTGATCAACGGGAGGCCGTTCCACGAGTCAAGTCATCTTCGTTGCAAAACATCTTCGTTGCAAAACAACGGACTCCTCAGGCACTATGTCAAGTGTCGCGAGGACCGTTAACCGCAGATCCAGAGTCGATCCATCAAGCAACATACCCTATTTTGATATGTTATTCTTGGTTCAAAATCATCATCAAAAGATACTTTGTATTTATTTTTAATTTGAATGCTTTCTTTTTGTTGTGATATAATTTGTCTTCTGTTTTAGTGAAATTTTTCTTCTTATGTTTCTGTAATTTTTTATTTTATTTTGTGAAACTTGCCTTTGGATGTTCATATACCAAGAAAAGTATAAAAGTTTTTTATAAATTTCATAGTAAAATTTAAAAAATATAAAATTATTAAATTTTAAAAAATACATGCTTACCAAGAACGTTTGTTTATTTGTGTCTTTTTTTTATTCAATGATGTATTTTCAATTCTAACAACTCATTGCTTATTTTTTTAGCAATTTATCTAGCATTTTTTAACGGTCAGCTAACATATGTTCATATTCTTTAAATCAACAAACCGAACAGCGTTTTTCAATTATACAGTTGTGAGTCTTCAGGCACTTCGACAACGATACATTTTCGACGGGAGGGTACAATGGAGATACTGGTAATCCAAGAGAAAACAGAAGTGTTCTAATCACGGACCGAAACACTTATTCGATACACAGGCCTGGTAAGAAATGTAACCAACAGCTCACTTTATGAGTATAAAACAATGTTCCTGCAAGTAAAAGATAAACACGTATCATTCTTTCTGTACTGTAGTCAATTCACTCGCAAGATCAAATATAATGATCACGACTAATCTGTAAAGAGCGTAACAAACTAGAAGAAACACATTATGTGCAAAAAATGCTATCTTAGTCTTCCAAACCGTCTATATTCTGATGATCTAGCCTCAAAGTTGGTTTTGATAGTTTGACAATCTTATGCAAAATGAATGTGGCCAATCCATACCGATCGATTTGCTGTTACAGCGGGATATGTTATGACGGGATATGTTACAAATTTTCCAGCACTTCTGAATCTTACCAATTCACTTTGTCTCAAGGTCATTATATTATATTAACCACGACAGGTTTGATCAAAATGTTGTACGTTTATTCATGTATCTATTGAATCGACGAAACTTCATATTAAGCTGAATCAAGGGATGAAGACTACTTTAAAATTAAGTACTTAAATAAATTAAGTGCTTAAGTAAATTAAATACTTAAGTTAATACACTATAATTAAAAGGAGGCTTTCTAAACAAGGTATGTGCACAGTTAATTACATTTTTAAATGTCTTGATATATATTTTTAAGTTACATAATAATTTGTTTTCAAAGAAAAATATGGCCGAAAGGATTTAATGTAAAGAAGGGGTTCATTGTTACTTAATGAAAAGTTACGATGACTTTTGTATTCTTAGTCAAAAAACTTATACTACAAACGTTTCAAAGATTTTTTCTATCGAAAAATCTTAAAAGCTGAGTGAAAAGAAAATCTTAAAAGCTGAGTGAACCCAAACTTTTCGTTGTCTGCGTGTTTTATTTAAGAAAAGATTTAAAGTGTTGGTAAAATTAACAATGTTAAATTACATATGTAAATAAATTACACCAATGTGGTTTATAATTTATTTTTTTTCAAATTAAATATATCATTGAACCTTAATATATAAAACTTCTTTCGAATGAAATCCTCTTATTTATGGGAAGGAAAAAGTCACAGTAAAAACAACGATTAAATGTTTTTAAAGCTGCTTATATAACTTTGTCGCCACTTTTTATAAAAAAAGGACCACTAACACTTCAAGTTTCATTAAGGCGTAATTTGTTACGCAAGAATAAAATAGGTTCATAATTAGGTGTATAAATATGGAGGATGTGAATATTAGAGTGTTGGTAAGTTTATATGTATAACCAACGTAGATATTTTAAACACATGCTTTTCTACCCATTTGCTTTTTTTATTTAAATATTTCTAGAAATTTTATAACAACAAAATTTATGAAAAAACACCAGGCTATTTAATGTTGATACACAATTTTGATGAATCTGAGTTTGTTGCCTTTTATTTGTCGTGTCCCCAGTGAACAAGGTTTTTCTCTGTGTCTTACTGAGGACATATAAAGTGGAAAAATAAAATGGTATTTCTTTTCAATTTTTGATTAACTCTCATCAACTCGAAAAACAGTACTTAATTACGTATGTATGTATCACGCAAATCAAACCCCTCACACTTCATCACTCCAGACAAACCAAAAATTCTATCTCATAATGTGACGTACAAAATCGCCAAAAACACACTCAGTTCATACAAACCTTTCCTACAAGCCCAAGTATTCAAACTCCTGCCTAAATATTTTGCCCCCTTTTGCTTTTATTGCTGTTGTATTTAGGAAAGCTATAAACCAGTAAAAACAAATTGGAATTCCACGTAATTAAAATTGTCATCTAGCTTTAAAAAGAAAATACACTAAACATTACAGTTTTATTCAAAAGAAAATAAATAGTTTGGAACAATTAATATATATTCTTGAAGGAATATATTTTTTCAACCTTTTCAAGAGATTCATGAAATCGTTCTGGAATTGCCTTAAGGTTGTTTTGGTAATTTAACAAACTATCATCCTTGGCAATTATATTTTTGTTATGCTAATTTGCCTACAATGAATCACCAACAAATCTTACTTTTCCTTCGCCGTTTCATTATTCAGTAAAATTCTCATTCGCAGTATTCGTAAGATTTCGCAGATTAAAATCGTTCTTTTGAATTTCGTGCAAACATTTTTGTTGGAGTTAAAACACGAACAATTTTCATGTCATCACAAACTTCCAACCCGAGAGAAATCTTATTAATGTTACAGTGGAAGCGGATGGTCGGTGATTGTAAATTATTTCTAGTAAATATACATTTTCACTTTAGTAATTAGTGAATAATATATGTACATTACGATGTTAACTATTCACATTCACTAGTGGAAAATATAAGTTAAACTGAATGTTCTAGAATATGAACATTTACACGCAGTTGTGGTTGTAGCACTTTGAAATGCGAGACGAAAGTTTACAATGCACGAAAAAAGCCACATTATTGTTACGACGGAACCCTATTTACTTAAATTTAGAGACAGCGTTACCTCCATTCAACAAAGACAACAATACTTGTACAATTTTAATAATGGTTTTCTCACAATAATTACTTACCCCGGTCTCAGCGGCACGTGAAGAAAATTAAGAACAAGGATTCTTTGGTCTCAGATCGCGTTGGGCTATAATAAAAGTGATGTGCTAGGCCTCCAAGGCATCAAGCCGTGGACGAGGTGAATAACAGAAAAAGACGTACATTGGTGATAATACTTCGTTTAATTTAATTCAATATTGTTAAAAAAAACTCCGCATTAAAGCCGAGAAAAAAAACATACTACAAAAAAAACCAGAGTAGGCAGACTAACAATTGGGCCTGCATGAGAGATTGATTCCTGTTCGATATTCATTACACACAAGGAAGGATATGAGGCGATGAGAGCCAGCAATGGCCGGATACAATATAAAGAATTCACTCACCCCCGATTAACCTGAATATCCAAAAAGAATAAGGCCGTAATGTCTATACTCCCAGAAGTGGTGGACGCAAGCCAGATGATAGCAAAACCAGCCCAAGCCGGTACGACTCCTTGGATCCGGATGATGCAATGATTCCCCTGGGGAAATTTCCCGCCCTCCGATACGAACTTCTTTCTGGCTGCAAGCGCGGTAAGCGGAGTAACTGCGGCGCAGTTATTTGAGCAATCACGTATCGTATTCGCTCGAGATCCTCAGCAGACTCCCAATTATCACAGATAATAATAATCCAAGATTATTGTTCCTCGTGCGGTATCACCAAGCCGGTAATCCGCGCAACGGCTCGAAACCGAGGTGGTTTGGAGAATCTTCCCCGAAACACCAATTATTAATTCGTATGATCCCAGAAGGAGATGATAACTCCGAACTGAAGGTAATTGACCGATAAACTTTAACGAAAAAAACTAATTATTAATTCGTAATCTCCCAAACAGAGGAGATTTAACAGCCCGTCAAGCGCTAGCCTCGGCCGGTGGCGGAATGAATGACCGTCCCGCGACTCTATCGGTCGTTCCAAAAACACCAATTCACCACGCGTCCCTATGCTAAGATTTCATTGGTTCGCGGCATTTATAGGACAAGATTCAACCAATAGGTCACCTGCATTCGATTTCTTACTACAAGTACTGCGGCCAATGTACGAAACTTTATATCGGTTTGTTTTGAATCGAGAACCTTCTAGAACCGGGAAGATGATTGCATCATTCTTTGACCCAATTACAACTGCGTCGCGCTCGGGCTCGCTATTATGCGTCATTATTTATCCGTCCAGATCAGAACAAAGATAAGTACGGTTCAATTCTGTTCGTACGGAATTCCATTTCGCGCGTATTTTTCCCTTATGGGATATTCTCAACTTCTCACCCGCTTTTTATGAGAGAATAAATATACTCCTAACACTCCATCTTATGTTATAAAAGAAAACAAAAAAACCAAAAAAAAAAAATGTATCCTTCCTAGAGTACAGACACTTCAGCGATAGGCAATTACAAGGAGTAAGGGGTGTATGTTCCCCTCACCGGATACGGTCTCGTGACCGATTTACCGGTTGTCAGCATTTGCCTGCAGGATCCCCTAATTGGTGTAAGGGAACCTAGCCGCAAGGAAACCACGGAAACCTTACGATGACAACACACTACTGAATCTACTATGGCCCATAACCTAATAATACTGAGGAGCACGGAACAATCCTCCTGTAACTCCTCACAATAATACAGAGAAATAGCTTTTCCAATACTGGTTTAACCACAGGGTAACCAGCACGAAAACAATCGCATAAGACAGCTAGTACAATTCCTTAAACAATTACAAAAAAAATAACCCAGACAATAGATTATAGACAAATTCACATAAGGCATGGTCACTGGATACTTCAAAGGGGATCAGATACAAAACAAAAAGACTTCCAAATAAAATTACAATAACACAAAATATTATAGATGGTCACCCTGTATTCCAAAAATGTAGGCCGTCAACCAAAACAAAGAATTAATGATCTTACATAAAACACGGCTGGTGATACATCAAAGGGCAGAGCAGAAACAAGCAAAAAGGACTCCACATTAAATCCAAAATAAAATTATATTATACATGGTCACCCGGTATCACAAAAAGGTAGGCCGTCAATAATAACAAAGAGATAATGATTTTACATAAAGCACGGCTGGTGATACATCAAAGGGCAGAGCAGAAATAACAAAAAGGAATCCACATTAAATAAAAAAAAAAAAAAATTATATTATACATGGTCACCCGGTATCACAAAAAGGTAGGCCGTCAATAATAACAAAGAGATAATGATTTTACATAAAGCACGGCTGGTGATACATCAAAGGGCAGAGCAGAAATAAACAAAAAGGAATCCACATTAAATCAAAAAAAAAAAAAAAAAAATTATATTATACATGGTCACCCTGTATCACAAAAAGGTAGGCCGTCAATAATAACAAAGAGATAATGACTTTACATAAAGCACGGCTGGTGATACATCAAAGGGCAGAGCAGAAATAACAAAAAGGAATCCACATTAAATCAAAAAAAATGAAATTATATTATACCTGGTCACCCGGTATCACAAAAAGGTAGGCCGTCAATAATAACAAAGAGATAATGATTTTACATAAAGCACGGCTGGTGATACATCAAAGGGCAGAGCAGAAACAAACAAATAGGAATGCACATTAAATCAAAAAAAATAAAATAAAATTATATTATACATGGTCACCCTGTATCACAAAAAGGTAGACCGTTAACAGATAATTAACCCACCCCTCTTCTCAGGGCATCATGCTGAGAAAAGGTTTACAACCAAATTAGTTACTCACCATTCATCCTCTCACTAGACACTGTAGCCCGTTTAGCGGCTGACCTTAAAGATAACACTGTACACTTACTTAATTATACACTTACAGGTTTTATACGGGTGACTCTACTCCTCCATTGCCAACCTCGACCCCTCGCTGTGAACAGAGATCAATCATTACAAGCCCAAATCCAGCCCCCACGCCAAGGACTGCATTACACATTTCTACAATCCCTACTGCCCACCTACCTGGTATAATAAGTGGTAATTATTACGCAAGCCAATGTAATCAGATAAGGACCGAAAATTCTTTCGAGACGGAATTTTAAAAGACACTTTCTAAACTTTTAGGAAATCTACCATAGCTAGAACGATGCAGAACCGGCTGTTCAACGACTGTCCTACCACAAGGCTCACACCTAACCCTCCCCCTGTAATTCTACTCCATTCCTCATCTTTCTCTGAAAAAAATAAACAGTATTAATGAAACATTCGCGGTTAGGCCCGATCTTAAGCAAGACACGTCCCCCGGACCCCAGACTGGAACCAAGAATCACGCGAATCCACATACGCCACTGTGGATTACCAAGATCTGAGGGTCAGAACACGCGGCCGCACCAATCGAACCCTTCCAAGCCAACGCCCTACTGGATGGATATAATTCAATCACAAAAATACCCGAAATATCAAAGTAAACGCACGAACTCATTTAGGCAGTTCAGGCCGGTCACGAACTCGTATAGGCAGTTCAGGCCTGTCACGAACTCGTATAGGCAGTTCAGGCCTGTCACGAACTCGTATAGGCAGTTCAGGCCTGTCACGAACTCGTATAGGCAGTTCAGGCCTGTCACGAACTCGTATAGGCAGTTCAGGCCTGTCACGAACTCGTATAGGCAGTTCAGGCCTCTCGATGCTATTCGGCGCCCAAGAAAGAGGATAACAAGGGACTAATTAGAAACAAAAACCCACAACACCAGAAATTACTTTTATGCAGCGAGATACACCATACGTCCGACCACAAAGGCACGGGCTCGTTTCCCAAACGTATATTACCTAAGAAACGTACCCGGAGATCCCCTAATAAAAAAAAACTTGAAATAGGCAATACGAAACAAATGGTAACGATCGTACAAGTTACAGGAATTCCGTCAAAGGCTCACTCGAGAAATGCACCCACCTATTGTCTTTTTCCTTCACCACAGCACCTTAACAACCTACACATATCCCATACCCCTTTCATAGAGCTGTCTTCCAGATAACCTCTTGACCTCATACTCGGTGAGTCCCTGACGGACGGAAAAAAATAAAAAAAAGATAAACAAATAATCCAGTTTCACTTTACGTAATCAGTTACATGTAAATAAACCGCTCTGCAGTAAACAGGGAAAACAAGAAGCCCTACCTAAACAAACTTATTCCCATGTGCGGGACAACAAACTCAACGTATGAGTGGGTGGTTCAAACTTAACCACTCGAAATGGACTTCCTACCGCGTAACTAATTACGGTAAAGAAAGGCGTCAATCTCCTACAGAGAATGTGAGCCGACCCACCAGGCAATAACTCCGTAACTCTCCAGCATAGTGCTACAATAAAACGAAACAGTAAATCCCAGGTTCTCATCCAGCGATGCCATTCCTCTCTATAAGGCAATAATCCACTGAACTGGTTACACCAGTAATAACCATACGTACCACCGATGCAGGGTACTATTATTCTCAAAAAATACTAGGAGCAACTCCAACTTCCTTAATTCCTCCGGACCAGCAGCCCAAGGCAATGACTCAGATGTGCAATCACCGACTTACAAAAATTCTTCCAACTATTTGGGAATCCTGGTTGCGAGGAGACTCCATCTCCATGTCCAATGTAACGAGCAACTAGCAAACCCTTATAACAATCTTCTCCAACGTTTCCAGGCACTACTTTCAATGGATACCTGCCTGAGCTAAGGTTCAACCTTATGAACATTCAACACGGAAGGAAGCCAACCCCTCCCTCCATAAGAAATTCTGTACACTCTACAGATTCCTTCCAAACGGACTATTATCCGAAGGTAAGTTTCAAACATCAACCCTCCTCAATGGGTTTTGCACTAAAGCAATGTTCAACCTTATGAACACCCGATACTGAAGGAAGCCTACCCCTCAGTACATAAGAAATTCGGTACTCTACTCGAGGCTCTCAGCATTCCGTCACTCATGGTCCAGGCCCAGGCTCTGAGCGCCAGATACTCTTTAAAAATAATAACCACACTAATCACGGGGAAGAGTACCAAACCCGTACATAGAACATATGGACATGACTCCATACGAGATTGCCTCACGACTAGCTCACTGTTTAATCTCCCCAGCGGAATTCTGAACTCTCACTGGTGATGTTATTTATAAAAAAAAACTCTACTGCCATTCATCAAAGAATCCAACAGTGCATACTGTCAAGGTATGATTTAAACATTATGTGAATATAAGAGAAATTTAATTTAAGAACCTGTACTTTCCCGACCATGAATGACTCCCAATTAGGCACCGAAGAGCCTATCACTACTCCATATACTATTAGCCTTTTTATACTCCACCGGGTCACTCAATAGTGAACACCGGACTGGATCTAACCTATGCGTGCGCATCCCTTCTCGTGCGACGACGGCTTACTGCCTACGGCATGCGACGGCGGATCGAGACCACGGATACTTGGTATACCATTTGCAACGATGGGTCAAGACAACGTGAGACTACGTGATTCAACTACCTACACAACGCCAAATGATTTATAACCGTAAACGAAACGGAATTGATTCTCGATTGCTACTACTCTCAATGGTAAAGGAAATCCAACCGCAAATGCAACGGAAACGAATATCTATTCCGCGTCTCACAGGCTAACGGTATCAAGTTGTTAATACAACGCGAGACGACGGACGTTAAACAGATTATTCTGTGGTAAAGGAGATTCTATTATGACGGAAACAGAATTGATAATAGTATATAAGGTATACAATGTTAAAGAGGATTGAATCGCAACTGCAACGGAATTGAAAAAGTATTCCGCACCTCGCGGGCTAACGGTATCAACTTGTTAATACAACGCGAGACGACGAAATGCTCATCAGCTACTGCGTCCACTGACGCACTCAAATCGAGCCAAGCCGAAAACGGCAATTCTTGAATACTACAACGTAGGTAGGGCCGCTCTTCCCCTGAACTCGTAATCTCAATCAAGCCTTTTACAAAAAGGAAAACTCTCCCGGTCGCTGAGTAATGCGACAAATCCGGTTACTCCGACGTACTTAATACGGGTTAGTGCCCCACCGGTTCTTTGGAAACTGAACATCTGGAGGCGGTCCAGACATATCGGGTAATATAGCCAACGGACGCGCTGGGATGGCTCCAGCCCTCCAAAGATTGTCAGCCGTCCGTACGGGTTCCCTTCGGCCACGCGGCTGCCCGGGGCAATTACGCGCCTGATGATTAGGAAGATTGCACCGCCAACACCTGCGGGGAAACGAATCCCGAGTATACGGGGTACGAGAGACTGGGGACAGGTTGGCACCTGTTCTCGAAACGAAAGGAGCAGGACGAGGCAACCTTCCCTCATCTCTATTCATCAGCTCAAAGGACAAACACAGCTTTTCCAACACACTGACTGATGCCGGTTGAGAGCTGACAAGAACTGAACTATATCGGTGATGTAACCCGCGCCTAAATACGTTCACCAATTCCATATCAGTCAAGGGCGAATCTAAAGACTGATTCATATTTTGTACCCTAGAAACATAGTCCGTAGAGGACTCGTCTGGTTTTTGTATAGAAGACCAGATATCCATTCTCCGCTCCGTCATAAAATCTTCAGACTCGTATTTCTCTAGGAAGAGTCTCCTAACCGTGTTCCAATCCACCATTTCCCTCTTCTTACTCCTAAAGAACGTTAAGGCTCCGCCTCTCAAAAACTCCGGTAAGACCGCCGAGAGTGCATTCTCCTCGACCCCTCGTGCGCAACCCAATTCCTCTAGACGCGACAAAAATTCCCTCACGCAACCTCCTCCAGAAAAAGGCTCCACTGGCCACACCGAAAAATCTAAATTCCACTGAGGGGACGAACGTGGAATACCTACACGCGCCGCCCCCTCCCCACTATACGGAGATGAACTTGCTACTGGCGAAGGTGCCAGGGTTCCCGAAACTGTCATACCCGGGTCCGTTCCCTCCAAAAACTGCGGAGCTCTCATAAGATTCCGGTAAGGTCCGCACCTAACCGGTAAGGCCACCGCCTCTGATGACGATGATACGAGACTCTTGTTATACAAAGAGGCCTGACGCCGCAACTCATAAAAATTATTACCAGGAACTAATCCCCTTTCAATTAATTCCCCGATTAGCCTATCTTTTGTGGCCTTCATTATATTAACTATTGGATCCATTGCGATATCCATCCTCAATCCTATTCGTAATAGTAGGTATCAAGATCTATCCCCAACGAATTCTTACTTCACCTTGTTAAACAATGCTTTACTTACACTGTTACACAAGAACAAAGAATTTAACTAGAACGAAACTTTAATTCAACACCAACAACCCCCCTTTTATTGAAATGTTCCGAAATTAAGAACTAACAATTATAACCAATATGTATTACTATCAAAATTTCCTAAATCACGCTTCCACCACACCGCTTGCCACGAATCTAGGACTTAAATATCAAAGTAATTCAATTCAATATTATTCACTCTCTTATATTACAAAGATTTGTTCCGAAAACAATTGAGTATAAGCACCAAGTGATTTTATCTAAATGTAGTAACACTATTCCCCCTTACCGCATCAACGGCGACGCAAACCGAACTACTGTAAGTTATACGCACCTTCCTCTTGCCTATCCCCGCGCAAGCTATAAGGCGAGATTGGTTTCTAACAAATGGTCTTGAAATTCCAAAAACACTGGAATACTTCACGAACGTAACCACTAATCACTTCTCTATCCGCAATTAATTAGGCACTCATTTATCTCTTCAGTCACTTGTTTCGTTTGAATTAAACTATTGCTAAATGCGTATCTAATCACTTTACGCGGCAACTATACTCCTGATTATTCGCAACCACCTAGACCACAGACGCCTCTTGCACAACAAAATGGCGACCCACGCTTTTATTTTACGAATTTCGCGCTAAATTATCTGAAAAAAGAACAAATTATACTTTTATACACTTTATCACCCCGTCCACTTAGTCAAATACCACGGAAACCAGCACCTCTCTAAAATGGCCCCACGTACGGGCGACATTGTTACGACGGAACCCTATTTACTTAAATTTAGAGACAGCGTTACCTCCATTCAACAAAGACAACAATACTTGTACAATTTTAATAATGGTTTTAACACAATAATTACTTACCCCGGTCTCAGCGGCACGTGAAGAAAATTAAGAACAAGGATTTTTTGGTCTCAGATCGCGTTGGGCTATAATAAAAGTGATGTGCTAGGCCTCCAAGGCATCAAGCCGTGGACGAGGTGAATAACAGAAAAAGACGTACATTGGTGATAATACTTCGTTTAATTTAATTCAATATTGTTAAAAAAAACTCCGCATTAAAGCCGAGAAAAAAAACATACTACAAAAAAAACCAGAGTAGGCAGACTAACAATTGGGCCTGCATGAGAGATTGATTCCTGTTCGATATTCATTACACACAAGGAAGGATATGAGGCGATGAGAGCCAGCAATGGCCGGATACAATATAAAGAATTCACTCACCCCCGATTAACCTGAATATCCAAAAAGAATAAGGCCGTAATGTCTATACTCCCAGAAGTGGTGGACGCAAGCCAGATGATAGCAAAACCAGCCCAAGCCGGTACGACTCCTTGGATCCGGATGATGCAATGATTCCCCTGGGGAAATTTCCCGCCCTCCGATACGAACTTCTTTCTGGCTGCAAGCGCGGTAAGCGGAGTAACTGCGGCGCAGTTATTTGAGCAATCACGTATCGTATTCGCTCGAGATCCTCAGCAGACTCCCAATTATCACAGATAATAATAATCCAAGATTATTGTTCCTCGTGCGGTATCACCAAGCCGGTAATCCGCGCAACGGCTCGAAACCGAGGTGGTTTGGAGAATCTTCCCCGAAACACCAATTATTAATTCGTATGATCCCAGAAGGAGATGATAACTCCGAACTGAAGGTAATTGACCGATAAACTTTAACGAAAAAAACTAATTATTAATTCGTAATCTCCCAAACAGAGGAGATTTAACAGCCCGTCAAGCGCTAGCCTCGGCCGGTGGCGGAATGAATGACCGTCCCGCGACTCTATCGGTCGTTCCAAAAACACCAATTCACCACGCGTCCCTATGCTAAGATTTCATTGGTTCGCGGCATTTATAGGACAAGATTCAACCAATAGGTCACCTGCATTCGATTTCTTACTACAAGTACTGCGGCCAATGTACGAAACTTTATATCGGTTTGTTTTGAATCGAGAACCTTCTAGAACCGGGAAGATGATTGCATCATTCTTTGACCCAATTACAACTGCGTCGCGCTCGGGCTCGCTATTATGCGTCATTATTTATCCGTCCAGATCAGAACAAAGATAAGTACGGTTCAATTCTGTTCGTACGGAATTCCATTTCGCGCGTATTTTTCCCTTATGGGATATTCTCAACTTCTCACCCGCTTTTTATGAGAGAATAAATATACTCCTAACATTATGCACATCGAAAAGTCAGAGCTCCTTGACTCTGATGTAAGGAATAAAAACATTATTATGAAACTTTTTTACCATTTCATTCTAAATTTAATTTATCTTGCCCCAATGAAGAAAAGTTAACAAATAGGTACTAAAAATAATGTTCGCTCACGAGTGAATGCGGATTTATTTTTAATTCGAATAATTTCTTCAGCATTCACTGTTTAATATAGTGAATGAAGGTGTACACTCACGTGTGCAGCCAACTTTAACTGTAACATATAGATAAATACCAAATCATACCCTTATTAAAAAAAAATTGATTGCTATGTATTTATATCCACATACACAGTCTTTGTCACTTCAACGTTCATTAATCTTGTCATACTTTCTATCTAACTTTTTTTTTTCACCATCAATTGAAGAATTAAATTCTGTAACTCATTCTCTCAATGTAACAAAACCATTACCAAAAAAAAAAGACGAACTTTGAAATTAAAAAAATAAATATTTTTTCCATGGCTATATTCGCTAAAACCTACATTAAAATTCCTCTCTTTAATTTCTTCGTGGAACAATAATTTTCTTTCAAATTTACTAAATCTCTTTTGTGGTTATAATTTACTTAAATTTAATAACTCGCCGAAGTAAAAAGATAACTGATTCTTACTAACTTGAAAACTGGGTTAATGTTTGGTTTGTTAACCTCACCTTATCATGATCAAAGTTTCAGTACAATGAATAAAAGTTTCAAATTGTCGCAGGGAAGAATGAGATAATTTAAAAACTTTTCACTGGTAATTGTATCTTAACATTTTTACTTACTTAAAGAGGTCCTTGACTTATTAATATTTAAAATATATTTACTCAAAATTATTCCGTCATTCGGAGAATATTACTATCATCATCAATTCGCCATATCCGTATCCTCAAACTTCTCGTACCTTCTTTGCAACTCGTATATATTTTATATTTGATAATTAAAATATTTTTTTTATGTTGAGCACTACGACTTATTTCAATCTGCACTTGTGCTTATATCATTCTTCCTAATTCTATCATACTTGTTCATTGATTTTACACATTTTATACATGCCTCTTTCAGAACTTAGTCATGCCACGTTTTTTGAGGCACTCTCAAACTTATGTTTCTTTCTATACTACTTTTGTAAATCATTCGCCATTCATTTTTCAACGTAATAACACCACATAAACGCTTCTTTATTCTTTATAAGCACTGCATCATTTTTGAATCCGCATTATTTTCTATTGCCTTCATTCCATATGTTCTCTTATATTATTTTTACACACATTGTACGCAACATTCTCATTTCTACTAATCTCATCTCAAAATCATAACTGTACTCGTATATGCCACGTCACATATATACTTCATAAAATCATATTAATTTATCAAAGCTAATTTTGATTTTCCCCCGTTCGAAATTCAAATAATTTGGTAGTTACATGTTATTCAAGGTATTCCCAAATTTCTTGCATTTTCTATAATACTTATTTAAATATTTTAAAATTAAAATAAAATTATATTGTAGTAGAAGTATCTCAAAGCTCATTTCTTCATTTTAAGCAGTGCACCTTTATTCGATCCGCATTTGTTCCCAATGTCATCGATTCTCAATCAGTCATACTTTGTTTTTCTCATATTTTAAACATCGATATCAACGAGCTCTGTTGATTTTTGCTATTAATTTTTTAGATGGTGGTTAAAACTTACCGGGTACCGACTTATTTAGAGGGTATTATGACAGAACTTTTGCTGTCGCTGGTCTTGTGGCGTGAAATTGTATACCTTTTAACGTTGCTTTACTGTTACATATCATGGGTAGTGTACAGTTTAGGAAGCACTTGTAGTTAACCCTTTTTGAAAACCAATATTTTTATTGTAAATAAACACCACCCGCACACACATACACACACACTACACTACACCTAAATTTGAATGTGTAACTATCAGAAATAAGAAGATTTACGAAGATTTCTTTATAGTTCATCTTTTCTTGGTAAGTTTTCTTTAGCTTTCTTACCATATATTATATGTTTTACTTAACGGCCGCAGTCAATACCTTCCTTTTCCTACTTGTAAAACTTATATGTATTTCTTTGTAATATTTTTAACTTTTCAACAAAATTCAGCGCAAATCCCGAGTAAGAACGCTCTTGAGGAGTGTTCTGACGATGTATAAATTGTCCTTTTTTTAAATAATATTTTAATATTATTAAATTTAACCCTGAAATAAAGTAAACAATATAAATTCGACGTTTGAAAAAGGATTTTCATTTTCAGTGACAAAAGCATACCTATATTGTTTTTTCTACAAATTCTACGTACCGTTTTCATTTCTCCTCCATATATCTGACTTTCGTTTTTTTTTTTGCAATGATTCGCTTGGGTATACTAACATATCATACTAATAAATTGTTGAATGATTCGCTTGGGTATACAAACATATCATACTAATAAATTGTTGAATGATTCGCTTGGGTATACTAACATATCATACTAATAAATTGTTGAATGATTCGCTTGGGTATACAAACATATCATACTAAGAAATTGTTGAATGATTCGCTTGGGTATACTAACATATCATACTAAGAAATTGTTGAATGATTCGCTTGGGTATACTAACATATCATACTAAGAAATTGTTGAATGATTCGCTTGGGTATACTAACATATCATACTAAAAAAACGTTGAATGATTCGCTTGGGTATACAAACATATCATACTAATAAATTGTTGAATGATTCGCTTGGGTATACTAACGTATCATACTGAGAAATTGTTGAACCGTTTTGGTAAGATCTTCTTATATTTTAAAGCAAATATGAAGCTATTAAATGTAAACTCTGATACAATAATCAAAATTAGGTGCCATTAAGTCTTAACAATCATCTCAAAATTTATAAAAATATAAATTTTCTCTCTAATTAGCGCTGTATAAATTATCCTTCAATTGTTATTAAACTTTTTTTCTTTTAGCTCTTGTTTATTTGTTTTTCTCATTAACGTTGGACTCACTGCCTTATGGAGATTTCTATCATCTAGTGTTTATTTGTTTTTCTCATTAACGTTGGACTCACTGCCTTATGGAGATTTCTATCATCTAGTGTTTATTTGTTTTTCTCATTAACGTTGGACTCACTGCCTTATAGAGATTTCTATCATCTAGTGTAGATTGCGCTGAATGGGCACTTATTTTGTCCCCCATAACAGCGTGGGTGGTGGTGGGATCGAATCGTGATTCAAAAAATATTTGATCTCTCTCTTCAATGAATTGATGTGTTCTCCATATTCTGCTCTCTTCTCGCCTACACTTTCCGTTACATATAATTTTTTTTCCTAAAAATGTGTATAAAAATAGTAAATTTTAGTCGTTTGGCATTTACCTTTACATTTTACATACTCAAAATCCCCCAGTATACCACTTTCTCAGTATTTATTGCTAATTTCTTTAAAATTCCTTTCATTGAGTCCTACCTTTAAAGTTTGGAAATTTGTTATATAATAAAAAATGTTTTTTAAATGTTTTCAACGATCACCGTCATCTCATGTCCCTATCGGGTTGAACAGAGATAACTGATATTCACTCCAATCTATCCTAGCACACATCTTTCGTTCTTCTTTTATATTTTTTTCCTCTTTTTTAGTCTTGTCTTTTTAAATATTAGAGTATTTTGTCTTTCTAGGTCTTTCCAAATATATTTTTTTCTTTTTCACCACTCAAATAGATTATTTTTGTTAATTTTTCAACATTCACATTTTCCACACTTAAGTCTTTAAAATACTTCACACGACCGATTCTAATTGGTTTGATAAAAAAAATAACCATACCTCATCAAATAAACTATAAGACATCAAAATATTGATAAAAAATAATAACAAATTTACATCCAATCACCAATCCAATCACAAAAAATGTCATTTGAACTTAAAAAAAGGGAAATAGAAAAACTGTTTTTTTTTTTAAATTTTATATAAAACAAAAACAATTCAATAAATAAATAAAATCATGCTTGCAGTCTAAAAAACTATTTATGAATTTAATCACTTAATAAATTCAAATGATATTTGATCATTTTCTTCCGTTTCTCATTTTATGCTTGTATGTACTTGATGTTTCGTCTTTTTGAATGATACTTTTTTCCAAAAAAAAATAATTAATGAATACATTTCATTGATTTTTGATTCCGAATAAATATCTATACATTCTATTGAAAATAAAACAATGAAATGATATGCCTCAAAGCATGTTTGTCACTAGAGTTTTATATAAAATACAATTTTGTAGAATGTAAACAAAATAATTGAGAATCAATTTTTTCCATAAATTTAACATTAAAAAAAATATTATTCCTGAAAATATCGAATATTGTCCTATTTAAATGCCACAAAAAAACTTATAATAGTCTTTAAATAAATAAATAAATAGTTATGCCGTCAATAAATAGCTAAAATTCAACTAAAAGCTTATGTTCAAGTTCCCATAACCATTAAATAAATAATGTTTCCCAAACAAATAAATTTACAACATAAATAAATAATTAAAATTATACTTAAAATTACATAAATAAATAACTTAATTAACTTATAAGTAAAAAGATAAGATTTTAAACACAGTTATCTTTCAAATAAAAGTTAATTAACATTTTTTAAGGTAAACATTTAACAGTTATAATAAGAATATATAAAAATGGCCTTCGCTATTCGAGAGGACTAACTGGGTGCGGTTTTTGAACCGGTGACCTACACTTAATTCCATTGATATAACTGTGGGGCCATACAAGTCATAATTAAACTATTTTTGAATTTGTTTGCTTTTTCTTGTTTAACTTTTTAGTTTTTTTTTTTACATAATAACTTGTTTATGATGAGGATGAGGTTTTTAACAAATAATATTAAATTTGAAATATTTACGGAAACAAAACTTATGGGTTTGTATAAAAGATGTATATGTCTTGAACATAATCTTTATGTTTTTTTTTAATATTTGATTAATTAATTTTTTTCTTAGATCTAAGACATTTTTGAAACTTCTCTAAATGAAATTTTATAACACCTGGCAATTTTATTTGCTTTTATACAATTTTTCTATGCATTATATCACGAATCATCTGCCAAAAGTATGAATCTTGATATTTCAGGTTTTATAGAAAGGATTATTAGTAAAACATGTTATTTAAAATACAAACATCTTTGTAACGATACCATTTATATGTTTTGTATAAAAAAAACATGGTAGCTAAAATTTATAATATTTACATAGAAAATAAACAGATTATACTAAAAAAACAGGTGTAACTTTAAAACTTAATTAAACACTTTAGTTCCTAAAATCATTAACTTTTTAAAGATTATTTTCACGAACCACGAGAACTTGAAAAGTATTTTTCAAATTTTATGAAAGAAAAATTCTGTGAACAACGTCAAACTGAATTGATTAATATTCCTTAAAACTAAAAAAAATGAGTCGCTAGTAAAATAAGTAATGATTTATTTAATAACATTAAATTTAATAAGTTAAAAATGACTTGAACATGTATTTACTTTAAGATTAAGTCTTTCTTCTCGTCATCAACATTTTAAAATATTATTTCTTTCAATAAATAAGATTCATTAACTAGACATTCTTTCCAAATTACCTCAATAAAGTATATTGTTTAAACGTTCATTTAAAATCATTGTGACGAAGTTTAATTACTATTTTTTACAGTGAATAAAAAAATATTAAATTTTTATTGTAATTATATAATTACTGAAAATAAAAAAAAAATTAAAACTAAAGTACAACTTTGAGATTGATTTTGACTTTAATTTTAAATAAACTACATTTCAATTCTTAATTTTTTTCTACAATAACATTATTGAATTTCATATCAACACTATGGCTAGTATAAATACTACTTTCAAACTTACAATATTATATTGGTGTCCTTTGAAGATATCATTGTTAAAACCAGTCGTACAATAATTCAATACAATCTCCAAGTGGACGAAAAAATTATTGTGACAGTAGTCAAACCTAATATGTAAATTTAAATCTTGCCTAAGGGCTGCACTCAACAACTTTAGATATAAACTTATTAAAACTACCATCTATCAAGGGTTGGTAAAAACAATGTACCTTAAGATGTTATACACGCATATTGTAATGTAACTTGTAAACGGAATGAGGATTAATTACATTATTAACTGCCCATATGTTAAGAGTAAGATTAAAATACATTATATATTGTATTATTTACAAGAAATTGAACAAGGAGTGACTTTCCACACATTTTCCAAATTTGACTTTGGTTCAAAATGGAATATATAAAAGACTTAAATATTTCCTGCTGACAATAAATAAAGTGTTTTTGTCATATCTTTCCAAATAATAAAACAAAATATGAAAACCTTTTCTCGTCTCAACTTGCTTAGAAAAGACATCTTCTTAAATTTTTTTTGATATTTAGCATTTTTATTTTCTTATTACAGAAATATTTTTTATCATTACGAAGACAAAATAAGTCGAAATATTTTCGCTAAGCTGAATTAAGTGCTAAATATATTTCTGCTATAAAAAAAGAACAAAGTAAATCAAAAGTACTTTTATAATAGAAATATTTTTTATAAGTTCACTAATTAGGCAATCAAGCTGTAAAAAGTGTAAATTTATCATTAATGCGACTATTATTTTTCATACAATAAAAGCAAGTTTTGATAACTCATAAATGTGAAAATCTATATCAATGAATGGAACAACCCTTATTTATATTATTTAATATCTTCACAGTTTTCTGGCTGATACCAGTTTGTTGATATCGTTGTAAGTAGTTATCATAGCTGCAGTACCAGTGTCCGTAGTGAGTCCTGGACAGTTGGGGTAGTACTTGGAGCAATTGTGTCCTTCCTGTCCATCCTTAGCAGCCTTCATGTACCGGAAGAATCTCAAGATCTCTGGATTGTCCGAAGTAGGCTTTCGCAGTTCGTTGAGCTCCCTAGAAAACAATAAAAATTTAGTATGTGTATACCAATCCTGTACCAATGCTTAAGTATGTAATAATTATATTTGTTTTATAATTACATATTTACTATTTTGCTCGGGGGTTTTGGGTTGGATTATCTATTGTACCTAAATACAGGGTGGTCACTGAAAAACTGAAGGGTTTGAAAAAATCATAACTTGTTAATTTTTTTATTTTACTTTTTTATAGGTTGTAGAACATCCCTTGGAAATTAAAATGGTTACGTAAGATGCCCAGTAAGGAGTAAAACTCATTGGGTTTTTCTATTTCAGTGAAAGATCAGTTATTGAAACTCAGAGATAATATCGGCAACATTTTAATGTCAGAGTATCTCCTAGCGATAACATGATTCTGAAAGAACTGGATCAATCGGCAATCTTCCGGGAAGAGGTCCTAAGCGCACTGTCACAGCAGTGGAAGCTGTACGGCAGAGTGTCCTTGAGGATCCATCTGCCTCTACCCGTGGTCGCTCTGCTCAACTGCTCTGCTCAACATCGCTTCAGAAGATTCTGAAACTGGATTAAAAAATGTTCAGCAAGATCCAAATGGTTCAAACTTTACTACCCCAAGACATTTAGCAGCGCCTGCAGTACGTCATTCGATTTCAGCACCTAGCCAGAGATAACAGCTTGATAATGAGTGATGAGGCCCATTTTTATTTAAACGGGTACATCAACAAACAAAAATGCAGATTTTGTGGTACTGAGAATCCCAGGAAATTACATCAGCATCAATCGCATTCCCAAAAATGGACAATTTGGTGCGGTTTTATGACTACAAGAGTTATCGGCCCCTATTTCTTTGAAAATGAAGAAATTCAGCCAGAAAGAATCAACGGGCCCCTGTATAAGACAATATTTGAAATTTTTTACGCCCAGCGGTCGAAGATAATCAGGAGGTATTGTTCCAACAGGATGGAGCTACTGCGCACACATTCAATCTTTATATCATTCAGTCTTTCAGTGACCACCCTAATATCATATGCCATCAATTTGATCATTGCCTTTGGTACGCAGGCAAATAAATAAAACCAGTCACACGAAACTTAAGGGTTTACTTGTAAATCAAGTAAAGTAATGTAGTAAGTAAAATACAAAAGAGCGTTTTGCTATGGTGTTGGCACGTTGAAAAAATAAATTAAAAAAAAGTTAAACAAATGTACATTGTAGATGTGAGTGGAAGGCATATAACAGGAAGAGAAAGGAGAGTATGACTGTATCAAGTTAATGATATCTTAAAAGAAAAAAATGTAAAAAGTCAGATAATCGTAATAGTTTTATTATACGGTCTATCAATGCGAAAGAGGCAAAAGCAGTGTGTAGCAATAATAAAGTATGACACTCTATCCTCTCTATCTATCATGGCAATGAAACGACATGATGGTACATATCTACGTATGATAAAATTATCAAATTAAAAATGAACGTTTTTTTTTCGCAAGCTTTAAACCAACTGAATGAAATGTGTATATTTCTTTCCGAATCACTGATATCGAATCAAAACCCACAGAGAAATAAAAACGAGTTATGGAATAAAAACGAACCACTGAATTTAAAAAAAACTCAGGGGAATCGGAATATATGAAAATATTTATTCTGAGGTCTATTCGCTCGATTTGTTTTCAATATATTACAAAATTCCCGAGACACATTACAATAACCAAGTTGTATTTAATATTGCCATAAATCATCTAATATTTTTGTAGTCGTTTTTTGCAGGGTACAAAGGCTTCATTTTTTATATCTCATTGTTTTGTTTTACGGCGTTCAAGCTTTGGTTCATAACGAAATGTTCACAACCCTTTCTGAAATTAAATTATTCAAGTATTGAATTCATATTTTAATTTAAAAATTTAAATAACGCTTCTGTTCATATAAATCAATATTTATTTACTTGAAAAGTGTACGCTTGATTTCGATCATTTGAACACTTGACAATATTCAAATAAAAACTCAGAAATTAAAGTGCACGTGAATAAAAAAAATATCCATTCGTATATAATACTTATGTTAGGTGCCCACCAATACAGAGTAGGCAGAGAAAAAAGATCTTTAAACTTTTCTCTCTCAGTACACCATATTCACATCCATATTCATACATCTAGTCATGCACAATCTTCTATTTTTCACATTTCTTACTACACCTTCTTTCAAAATGTGATCTACTTGATCTAACCACGGTTTTCTCGATCTGCCTCTTCCATGCAAACTTTACACTTCTGAATTGTTGACTCCGTTAGTCATTTATTATCCTTGCATTTCCAAACAATTTTTATACTCCTTTATTCATCTTGATTTTACCATCCATTTTATCAATGCATTAATTTCTTGTTTTCATTCCAATTTCGAACGAAAACATAAGAAATAAATTCATATATTTATGGTGAATGAACACTTTTATAAAGCGAAGAAAATCCGTCCTTTTCTAAAAGTTTGTCTTGTCAAATGAATAATTTTTTTAAGAAAGTCATGAATTATATCTGTTGAAATTATTAAGATTTTAAATTTTATCATCACTTTGAAATATTTACATTATTTATTTACATTCGTTTGTATGGTAATCCTGCAACAACACTTGATCGAGTGTTGAACGTTTAACCATTGACGGAAACCAGCATCTTTCCAAATATAAGAAGATTGATTTAACTGTTTCCAAGGCAGCTCTAGCTCTGTGGATGGCTTTACAGTTTTAGTTTTTCTATCCCGCAGGATAAACACCGCAGAACTGTGACATACGTTGGATCGGGAGTATGAACGGTCCAACTTAATTATACGCAACTGGTACTGGAGCAATCCTTCAGCGATGCGGACATATCGGATAGCGTGGTCAAATACAAAATTGTCTCCAGCCCACAGACAATTTATGTAACGCCATTTAGAGAGCAGGCTTTCCTAAAAGGCACTAACTCTGGTGTGACCGCAAAACAGAGACAGTTGTATTTGAAACTTGCCTTGGGGTGTTTATTAACTAGCCCCATTTGATTTATCTCCCATTGTTTATGTCGTAATAATATATTTTTTTTAATTTAATTTTTTTTTTAAATATCATTTAATTAATCCAATCATACTTTCCTTCACCACCCTCCTCCATACTTGCACTCACATTTACAAATCATATCAAAGTGTTTTATTTTTAAATTTAAATAAATACATTTTATTTACATGATTAACAATCATTAAATTTTCAGTGATTTATAATTTTAAAACATAGAAACCTTTATGTATCATGTAACTGATGTCACTTATTTGCCTACTTAACAGAGGCAACGGTGAAACTGATGACATCTGATTAATAATGAGAAATGTTCGAAGGAGCTTAGAAAGATTAAAAATATAAAATATAGGCTTTGTTTTGCTATGTGAACATTTGTTTACATTAAAAATGGTATGTGCGCAAAACTGAACCCGAAGTATTTATAAATTACCTTAGAATTTTCTAAATTAGCCTCATTGAATTTATCAACCTACGTTATGTCCTAATAATTTAAATATAAGAAGAAAGGTAATATTACCATTCGTCTTGTGTGTAAGTATACTTGTTTTGTAATTTTAAGTATGTATTACTTTAACTGTGATAACTTCCATTGCAAGATTCATAAGACGCATGAGTTCCACCCGGTGGTTTCGAGTTTGATATCCTATGGTATCAAAAACACGAAAAGTTTTGTCAAAGAAATACTTGCATGCATCGAATAAATGTGCGAGTCTTGTCACTTGACGCGCTGTAGTATTATCAACACATGCAATGACGACTCGTGAATTTCGTTCAGTGATTTCTATCCAGAAAACTCGATTACTGGAGGGGACAATATTATATCCCCATCACGCTCTTAGATATGTTTGAGTTACCAATTCAGATATGCTTCTTGGTATAATCTTGTTTATTGATAGCAAAACAATGCCACGCAATAAATCAAAATATATACAATACATGATATCATTTTTCGCTCGATTCTTAATAAAACTATTTAAATTACAATAGATGATATCAGAATGTCTTGGTTCATCTTATACCACCCATGTTATCAGGTATCACTCGAACCTAAGGCAAAAAAAATCCATAGCGATGTTTTTCAGCTCTAGCCTTAACATTACAAAAAAAAAACATAGAGATAAAAAAGATATTATACAATTTATTCAGTGTATAAAGATACCCATAAATCGAGTTCTTAGGCTTAGAACCAACGGAGTAAGCACGGAACTCGCGGTTCGTCATCACACGTGTTTGGAATACTACCCCGCACGTGAATTGGTAATAACGCACACAAACTGTTACCTGACGAATTATTTTACTTATCTTCATCTCTTTCATTTAATTGTTTCTTGTATTGTTTTTTTTTCTGTATTATTCCTAAGGTGTTGACTGAAAAGTATCGCTCCGTATCTTTTTGGGTCTATCCTGTCGTCGGCTCCCTATGGGGTAAACAGAAATTATATGGGTGTCATGTATCTCTCTACTGCCAGCACATGTTAATCTTATATTCTTATCTCATTCACCCTCAATATATTATGCATGTACCACTTATCTAAGAACCTATTTGGCATTATCTGTAACACGGTATAATCACCAAAACCAATGTTATCTTATCCACATTCAAATAAATATTATAAGTTATATTATACCCTTGTCAAGCTTATCATGTACTAGATTTAGCGTTATTACTTTAGTGTCGACCTACTCGATGTTTTATTTTCTAATTTGCTATCTCACTGGCGCTTATCTCCCCAAATTCAATAAAGATTTAATATCACTAAATGGGAGAAGCTGCGACGAGATATAAATCACTGATATTGATTTGACAGGATAACATACTCTACGCATTCCTCTCTAATCTATTGAAGGGTCGTGGAATAGTTATCTTTGCTTTAAATAAGACGTCATTTCTGAGGCAGCATCATTATTCTTAAAGCCGCTACGATATTAACATCATCCTTATTATAATACTGTTAATATTATACTTCAAATGTAATTCAACCTTTATACAAATAAAACTACACGTTGAAATTCTAAAAGTGTTTTCGTTGCAAAAGGCCATAACATGGGGAATCCGGTTTCATCAATTCTTTGAACTTGATCCCCTTTATGACGTTATCTCTGCCTTCCGGATTTTACGATGTCTTCGGTTTTACACAATCATCGTATTTCCTTTTCTTTCTCATTTCTGAGTGTTAACTCAGTTATACATTTTTTACCAAACTAGTACCCTTTTTTATTTCAATATCTGTTCGACATCTATCCTAATCGACAAACATTTTCAAATATATCGTGGATCACGAGGCTATTTCCACGTTGAAGGGCAAAGTGGAATATTTTATTTACACTCTGTGGAATTTTCCACATCCTCGATTTCGGTTTCATCAACTGTGGAAATAATTCCACACTGAATATGGTGCACAACACCGTTTACCCATTGTTGCCGAGTTTTTATTTTCCTGTTATATAATGGTGTATTATTTTTGTTTTACTCATTTTATTGATGTTGTAATTTGTTTTATCAAACACTGTTGATTCCACTTTATGGTACTGGCATAACCCTACCGGTTTCAAGGTTTTCGCCTCATTGTCAGGGGAGCACAAACAAGACTGAATTCTGTTTGAACTAGTACCGACATACACACTTCTAGCATTAAACATTCGGGTTGGGGATTGTCGAATTTCGCCGCTACTGGCTATATCATATATATTTATTTGTATCAATTGCCACGGACAAAGATAACAAATCTACTAACTTCTATATCCAATCACACAACTTGTGCCTCTTCCGAATTTATGCACTATTTTCTATGATTCGTACTTTTTACTTTATCTTCTTGTGAAATCTAATAAATTTGATCCAGCTATATTTTCCTCGTTCTTTCTTTTCCACGTACAGCTTATACTTTTGACTTCTATATTCGCTTCGTCATTCTTTCTCTCACCATATACAAAATATATAAGAGCTCCACTCTTCATATATCTCCAAATCTTCATTTATTTATGTATTACTTTCTGACATCTTCAAAGCAATTATTTTACTATTATCCTTATCGATTAGGTAATGTAGAATAAACAATTCAATTGAGAAGCTTAGCTCTGGTCTCGTTTCATAACATCGTAACAATCGATATACACTCCCACCAACAGGAGGGTGAGTTCAGGCGCGAGATGTTTTTCAGAACAAATCCTATAAATTTATAAAATATCAAGTCAGAAATGGGTTAACCTGTAAACCTCCAAGTACCGACTGGTTAATTTATATTTTGTTTACGCTCAGAAATAACCATAAACGTTGTTATTCCTACGAAAACAAAATATGGATATTTGAGTGAGTAAACAGAATAACTAATTGTTGAAAATCTATAATAAATTATGAATACGTTTGTAGCATATTTATTTTGAGAATGTGAGATATTAAATAATTTAGTTTGGAATTATTTAAACAAATAAGTATTTCATAGTTAAAGGAATAAAAACAGAACGCTTTATATGATTTATTATTTAAAATTCTTAAGTAAATGGTAGTGCTTATGAAACACTTCTTTTTAATAAAAATTTAAGAATAATAATTATAATAATAAAATGACTATATATAGCGCCGTTTAGAGAGCAAACTCTCCTCAAGGCGCTCTAATCCAGGATTCCAATCCACTATTTTTGACATATTTAAAGTATTACTAAATAAACATATACATACACATAAGTTGAATGTGAGGATAGGAATGAAGTGGTTGTGACCACTTCATTCCTATCCTCTACTTTTACGCACTTGCATATATTTATAAAAAAAAATAGTAAGATAACCGCAGAAAATTTACCAAGGGAAGACGAACTACAAAGAAACATTTGTAAATCCGTTATGTGATAATAACACATTCATCTTAAGTTTTAATGAAGTGTATTGTGTAATGTTTATATAAACACCCTTCGTGACCTAGTTGGTAAGACGCCCGTCTCCTAGCCTGCAAGTTGCGGGCTCAAATCTAGCTGGTTTTCAGATTTAGAAAAAAATGATTGCAGTCTGTTTTCACTTAAGACCTCTTTAACATATTTCAGGTTGGTTGTAAGTCCACCAGATTGTTCTGTTAACAACGAAAGTTAAATATAATAAAATACTGCGACATTGCTACTGTAGCTGTACCGATGTTGATGATCATATGGACAATACATTTTTTTAATCATTCATTATATTCCAGTTCACAACTTACTTTAAGACATAATTTCCTATGTATTTAATTTCACAAAACTCTATCTATTAAAAACGGAAACGATACGATTAGGCTTTATGTAAAGATAATAAATAGATCATACCGAACGAGATTAAGCCTGACGCGATATATAATACCTTCTGTATTTACGCAGTGATCCTTCGACCTTGTTTATAGGGCTTGACGGCGCGAATGTCAAGAAAATCTGCGAAGACCTTGGAGCAATAATATGATCTAGGGATAAAATGTTGTTATAAAATCTACTAAGGAGAATCTTCTTATATCAAGCTATGCTACGCATATTAAAGTGATAAGAAATATCATCTTTCAGAAGTTCGTCCGAATCATTGTTTAGAAAACAGGTGTCTAACAAATAAGTGTTTGACAACCAGGTCATGGAGGTCATCAATTACTGGGATACAAAATTAAGGTATAAATTCAATCCCCCTTGGGTGCCAACGGGAATCGAACTCGCAGCTCCGCATTGGGAGACATATGTCTCACCAACTAGACCACGGGTGTCATGTTAAATATTATTTTTATAAAAAAAATTCAGTTAGTTAATTAATAGAAAATAAACTACACTGGTGTCAATCAACATATATTTTACATTCAAAGTTTAGTTAAACTCGTTGAAAGGGGGAAAAATCATGTACATATAATCATATTATCAAGCCGTATCCCTTGATGGGTAGGCAGAGTGAACAGATCTCTAAACATTTTAACCCAAACTCAAAATCTTCGGTTCCTTTACATTCATATATCTCGTCATGCAGATTTTTAATAGATAATTCATCTACAATTGATACTTCTTAGACGACCTTTCAAAATTTGGTCCACTTAGTCCTGCCACGTTTTCCTCGATCTTCTTCTTTGACGCATTCGCACTATGCACTCGCTTAGTCGTTCTTTAGGCAATTATTTTGTCCACATGTCTAAACCATCTTAAAGTTCCTCTATTCATCTCACTAGTATTATCCATTTTATTTCTAACGTCTTTATTCCCCCTTCTTTTACACTCATCTCATCATTAATCTGGCTTTTATCCTTTTTCGGTCAAGTCCAAATATTACTGCTGTACGTCAAGATTGGCACTAAGAGACTTTTATGTATTGTAATTTTTGTAACTTGTGATACAGCGCGGTTGTTGTTTATTAAATAAAGTGTTCCATTTACCTTGTTTTTTGTCGCTACCCTTTTTATTTTTAGTAGTAAGTTTTTCATAATTCGTTTTAGTAAACGCTTCACTATAATCAGAATGTCTCAAAATCAAGCCGCGCACTGGGAAAAGTGGGCATGATTTTGACCGGGTCTTAAAATGCAATTACAATAAAGTTACATTACAATAAAGAGTCATTATCTTCTTTGACTTTTTTTATCCGAATAAACAATGATCAACATGAAAAAACGGATGACAAATTGTTCCCAACGAATAAACAGAACAGAAAATAAAAATAACAAAAATTTTTGGTACAAAAAATGAATTAAAATGCTCATGAATAAACAAAAACGATTACATTGTTTCACACGTGATAATATGATGCCGTAGCAAAAAGGCAGAAATAAAAAAAGGGGGAAAAAATTGGGTGTCACCACACCTCCCTACACTATGCCATTTTTGCTCAGTCCTTACAGCGTCATAAAATCTGCGCTTGACAGCTTTACACAGGTGAATTTTAAATAACATCGTAGACAGGGGTCTCAGCGTGGTGTAGAAGAGCACTTGCTTTTTTTTCGACTGTCAAAAATTTATGAGAAAATTTCGTTTGTTATTTGACGAAGTTTTTTTTTCAAACTCTTGAGAATCACTTGAAATATGTCTTTTCTATTAGCTCTTTGGAGGAAATTTACTTTCTGTGTAGTGATAACTTAGTTAAGATTAGTTGTTAAGATGCTTGACTTCCACTCTTGAGTTTTGGGTTCGATTCCTGATGGCACTCAAGTTCCGGTTTAGTCTATGAGTTCATCTAATATCAATACACTTGCACGCACTGGAAGTGTGAGAATGTTGCTGCCTGTCTACGCGTGGTAGTGTTTGAAATACGTACGTTAACGAACTGTGAATGCAATTCCTGTTTCAATGGTTCGATTATTGGGAACGAAGACAACATTTTCTTCTGGCTACACTCTTATCTTGCCCGTATCACAAATTCAGATATGTTTAGGGTTACCATACGAATAAATAAAGTTGTTATAATTCGTTCAATCAAACACTATTTATACCACTTTATTTTTATAAAGTGGAATAAACAGTGTTTGATTAAACAAATTACAATATCCCTAAGCCTCCACAGTGTTAATGCCTTTACTACAAATAAAGAAAATTAAAAAAAAATCCTCGTTGTATCTAAAAGCTAGCTCTATTAGATATGTGACAAACTCCGTGACCTAGTTCGTAAGACGTTTGACTTTCATAAGGAAGTTTTGAGTTCAATATTCGATGGTTCCTAGAAATAAAAATTAAAAAATATGACTAGTCTGTAAAGAAAGTTTATCAGTTAAAAGTACTTATACGCGCTTAACGGGAAGTATTCCGATTCCAAACACACTCGATAATGAAACGCAAGGTTGTGTCAAGACATTGGTAAACAATAATTAGCATTTCACGACACTAAAGAAAGTTCTCGAAAGACCTCGACCCAGAAACCGAATTCAAGTGTAGAATTAAATCATCTCGTGTGACTTTTAATAAAATGTGAAGCGTATTCTGCGATGATAATCTAAATCTGAACCGACCGGAAGCATTCGAAGATAATCTAAACCGATTGGAAGCATTCGAAATGTGGATGTACCGGAGAATGCTACGGATACCCTGGACGGATATAGTCAGCAGCACAAGGGTTCTTCGAAGAACCAAAGTTGATAGAGAGTTGCTGACTACTATTAAAATCCGAAAAGTGTCCTAATTAGGCCATGTACTTGAGAAGCAAAGTACAAATGACTGCACCTGATCATCCAAGGCAAAATAGAAGGCCGAAGAGGTGTTGGCAGGAGGCAAATCTCCTGACTCCGCAATATACGTGATTGAACTGGAATAAGGGGCGTTGGAGATCTTTTTAGGGCTGTCGGGGACAAAGATATCTACTCTCAAGTGATATTCAACGTTGGGGAGACCTGATATGACACTGAGAAGAAGAAGAAAGAAAGTTCGTCGGTTAAAAGTACTTACACGCGCTAAACGGAAAGAATTCCATTTCCAAACATACTCGATGATAAAACGCTAGATTTGTGTCAAGACATTGGTAGACAATAATCACCATTCTACGACACTAAAGATTGACTAAGATACCAAAAATATCGTTCAACACCATCCACGAGTGTTTGATGCAATTTTGCATTTAGATTTCACCTAAAACTACGTAAATACTTTTCAGATTACCCAATAAAATTATTACAACAAAGATGTATGTCGCTGGATGCCGTATAAAAGTTTCCCTTTCAAATATAGCGGTTTTCTTATTTCTTTAAAGTACGAACTATTTTTTTTTTTTAATTATTTGTACTTTGGAAATGAATATGAATTTTATAAAAATACTGGTGTGCTTATAAGGGAGAAAGATAAGAATTTTTCATATTTAATTTGATCGTGTTATATTTTTAAATTCTATTGTGAGATTTTTGTGAATACCTCACTCCACAGCTCATTTCTCTCAAGGATTTTAGCATTTCTTTTTTATCAAATGTCAGACCATCAAATACGTGGGTAGCCTATCCGTCTGATTCATATTTGAGTAACATTTAGTTCCTTTATAACTGTTTAGGATCTCAAAAGCGTACTATGGAATATAGCCAGACTTGTTCAAGTTTTTCTTTTAATAATCGCCAAAATGTTTGATTTTGCTTTGAGTAATCCGAGTTCTGTATTTATTTGAATATTTTGTATTTTATAACAACGTTGTATTATTTTAGATGACTAAAGAGTAACGAAGGATACCGAAAAACGTGTAACGATAAGAAATAAAAATAAGGTGAGCTTGCTCGAACTGAACGATAGTACACGATAGTATTTTAGAATCAACTTTAATGCGAGCGAGTGAAATATAGACCTGGAAAATGACTGAAAGGTGCCGAATAAATGCTGTCAAAATGAGGGATATAAGGAGAACACATAGGGTGAAAATGTAAAACAGAAAACGGAATGAAGTGATAAGTGATGGACTTAAACTTAGCGCTGATGGTTTTGAGTAAGATGAAGAAGTGCACTCTAATATAGTTTGGGCAAATTGAACGAATGAATGCAGAAAGACCAACAGTGCAAATATTAGTGGAAGGCGTATTAGAGGAAGACCAAGGAAAGTATGGTAGGAGTAAGTCAATGATATTTTTAAATAGGAAATGTACAAACTTAAAGAAATCGTACAGAGTTGTATGAACATATATAAATATTTATAGATATCATAGACGCGAAATATGCGTGTAAAGATAAGGAAGTTTGACCTTCTGTTCTCTTTGTCTACCCCAATAGAAAAACGGCGTAATGGTATATGTATATGTATGTACCGTGTGTATCTTCATTTTATAGTCCAATAAACCTCTTTTATCTTATCAGTAGATATAATATAATGTCTGTTTGAAGATTTCAAGTTTCGCACCCTTTCAAGATCACAAGTCTAAATCACAAATCGTCTAGTCAGGCAACACGTTCTTCGGTGAAATTATAACTATTTGTTTAACGTCTAAATAACCACTATAATAATTCAGCTTGTCAGGCAACACGTTCATTGGTGTTGTTACAACTATGTGGATAACGTCTGAATGGCAACTTTAATAATTCAGCTTATCAGGCAACATGTTCCTTGATGTAGAATTAACTTTTTTTATAACCTCTCAATAACAAAACTACACATTGGTAAAACAGTATTGGCATTAGGCGGACTTTCATATGACTTTGACATCATACAAGAGCAAAGTTACTTAGGGTTTTTCCTGGAATTGATTCAATAAATTATATAAGTTTGGTGAAGAAATATTTTAGTAACACGTACACTGAGATAAATATGTATGACTGAATACGAGATGAAGAGGTCAGATGTGACTATAAACAAAAGGTGGATATAAAACGTAAGACTAAGAGTACCACTTTGGCATGTAGAAGGGGTGAAGAAATACTAACAAAATAAATATATGTACAGTGTAAATATTAGTTAAAGAAGGGGTAGAAAACCACCAAGAAAGTTAGGGTTGGGTTAATTGAATTAAGTTTTGAAAGACAAAAATGTGAAAGGTCAGAGAAATTGTATGTGTTATATGAGACGTTGTATGGATGTAAAATAAGCGAAATATGTATGTCGCAATAGGAAAATCCTCTCTACAATTCATGTCTCCTCTTTGTCTACCTCGACAGGTAAATGACATGAGGATATCTATGTATGTATAATTGTGTTTGTTGTGTTGACCACGTCTTGTTCTGGGTTCAACTTTTTGATAGTATAATATGTGGAAAAACAATGTATGATAAAAAATCATTCAGGAATTGAATAAAAACGGCGGATTGAACGAAGATGTTATGCTTCAGATGAGAAACGACGACCTCCGTGGCCTGGTGGTAAGACGCTTGTCTGTGGATCCGGAGGTTGCGGGTTCGATCCCCGCTGGAATCCAGATTTTTTTAAAATGAAATTCCAGTCTGGTTTTCACTTAGGGCTCATTTAAACATCTTTCTGGTTGGTTGGAAGAGATTGCCACATGGCAATAAACTCGCCAGGTGGAAAAAAAAGGAGCAATGGGATGGAAAAAAATCTTATTTTAAAGAAGATGAGTGTTAAAAACCTTTATAATAAGAGATAATATTATACATGGTGTGTGGACGTGACAGAAGCAAAATATGTATGCCTAATGAAGTGGAAACCTATTTTCTATGCCTACCCTAACAAACACATGTAACACATGAATATTGATTTTTAATTATTATATTTATCGAAAATTTTATTTAATAGTTTAAATAAATGAGACGTGATTGACTACCCCTAAAACTTCCGGATGCGTCAGTATTATTATATATCCGATAAAATACATAGTATAAGTATATCCCACCGTCATCCGCAGATGTATACAGCCTGATTTACGCATGATAAAATACACCCTTCCAAACTGTCAGCCCGGCTAGCTCGAGACCCGTACGAGTACACATTTCCTCGGCCGCCACATACTACCGATATTTTTATGGACCATTTGACAGGGTGTTGTTACGTTGACAAATTATATCATATTCAACAGTTGAAGAGAGAAGTTTATAAAGATATTTCATTTCAAGAAGATTTTTTTTTATATTTTATGTGTGAACTTGGATAAGGCGTTACTCGTTAAGAGATTGCGAAGAGATAAAGCAAGGTGCTCTCATTTCGAAGAATGGAGGATGTCTTTAATACTAAGAGTCTCTTACAGCTCGTTTATTATATCTCTTAAATCACCTTTATTTTCCACTTACAGTCCACTTACATGTACAGTCCACTTACATGTACAGTCCACTTACATGTACAGTCCACTTACATGTACAGTCCACTTACTCATAAGTCCACTTACATGTATTTAACTCATTCTTACACCTCTCGAATCATTTTTAAAATCGCGCACACATGAGCCCATATGTTCATTATCGTTGTTGCTGGGTCTCGTAGTCGAGGATCCCTACGTCACTTCAACATCAGTTTTGAGCTGCTCTTCCACGTCGATCATGTGATAAAACAGTCCAAACCCTCCTTCTTCTCCCTGGCTCCATCCCAACTCATTGTCTGCGAAGACTGTCGGGGTCAGCTCTCCTCGTCCTCAGGTTGTATGCTCTTCTGTCCCAGACTACATCCCACAGGGCGTGCTTCTGCATCAGGTTATCTTTTTGCACCACCCATGAATTCTTTGGTCTTCCTCTGGTTCCAGAGTCTGACTGCATGAACAGCGGCCATGCACCTTAATGATATGTACATATATGTGTAGAACACCCAGAAAATATTTGAGGAAATGTTAACTGTCATTCGTGAATTGAATATTTTTTTACAAATACATAAATATCTTTGGGCTGGGGATAGGCAAAGAGAATAGATGTCTTAACTCTTGTATCCGTTAGTTCATTTCCGTGCCCGGGACATTAATTATCAATTATGACACATGTTTTTAGTAAAAGTATTATTATAAATTATTTGCATCAATCACGCCCTGTCCAGAAAATGTACTCTCGATGATCGGCAAACTAATATATTTTGTGAGTCTTGTGCCCTCACAATCAATTTAAATCCTACTTACGTTCAAAAAACCTTTATTATGAAGCTTAAACCTTTCACCTTCTCCAAATTCTTAAATCTTGTAATACAAAATCTTCTATTATTCATAATTCTCTCTTTATTTTCTTTCCAAGTTTATTTTACTTAATCCATTCACGTTTTCCTCGGTCCATCTCTTCCACGCACACCATATGTATTTAGCTTGTATGCTAGTTGATTCATTCTTTCGATATTTATTCTCTTCACACCTCTTCTCATTACTTTCAACATCCTTTTTTATCCTTGCATTCGTTTCTGGTGTTTTCATTCCGCTTTCTTTTATACATAGAAACCCCATATTTGTTTGTTAGAACACGAATCTCTCCATAGCGAAACTGTTACATTATTCATCTTTTGCCCAGATCACGCTTCTAAAATTTGTCTTTATATCACTACAAAAGCATTTCGTTTTTGAATTTGTTAAAGGCTATTTATGGACAGCATTTAATAAATTCTTAAATAAAAAGTGAGAAAGTAAGATTAAATAAGAATGTTTACTCATTAGTTTATACGTACGTATAGAATTTATCAATGTGTCTGAATCATTGACAGGAGTTTGATTACTTAGACTGGCAAGAGGAATGAATTTTGGAAAAGGTTTGTGTGAGCTCTTGAGTGTGGTATTCTTTGTTGTTTTATATATATATTTTTATATATTTTAGTTTTTATTTTTATGATTGTGTGCGTTATATTGTGGGATGAATGTTTTGGTCTATCCTGGAGTGATAAAGTGTGAGGAGTTTGATTTCGCGTAATGTGTACATATGTAACTGAGTTTCTCAGGTTGATGAGAATGTGCAACGGGGTTTTATATAATTAAAAATCGGAAAGAAGTATCGATTTATTTTTTCAAGCTATATGTCCTCAGTGAGATACAGTCAAAAGCCTAGTTTACTGGGGACACAACGAATGAAAGGCAACAAACCCAGATCCGTAAAAATTGTTTGTCCAAATTAAATTGCCGGTTGTTTTTTCGCAAATTATGTATATTTCTTGTCATGTGTAAAATAAATAAATAAAATTGATATCGAAATGCCTAAGTGTGTGGTCGGAAGACAATATTTTATTTGGCCCAATAATTAATCAATCTTCAGGTTAAGACCCACTGGTGTATTAAGAGCTTTAAAAATAAACATATCTATAAACGTACTTCAATCATCTATAAATAATTTAAATTGCAAACTTTTAAGCTTCAATGTTGTCTGTTCATCCTGCTATAACTTTTGCCGTCATCTGAATCAATCCGCGGATCATATTCTTTGGTACTGCGATAATAATCGAGTTGATAATTTCTGAATGGATCTCCACTCTTCCTTATCATACATCAGTTTATCTTTTGACCGATTCACTACTTAGATCTAGTGGCATTAAATAACAGTTTTGATGCATTCGAAGTTTTTTGTGATATCTTAAGCCGCTTTATAAGTATACTAACTGCGCTGCAAATCCTTTTTCTTTACCCGTGACATCGGACTTTAGTCCGTTATCGCTGTTTTTCTTTTCACCCTGGAAAAGGAGTCCCTTTGGACAATTCCTTCTTCGTTATTATGTGACGTTACACTGTCATAAGAAATAAAAAAGGTATCGATCTTCTAGTGTAGATCACGCTGGATGGAGATTTATTTTATCCCCATGAGACCATGGGTGGGTGGTAAAGGGATCGAACTGAATACACAAATAACGATACAATTTTCAAAAAATAAAAGTATTCACAAAAAAAATCTTTAAATTTATATCTGCCCGGATCAAGTACAATCCTTCATTAACACCTTAAGTGCTTCATATAGGAATAAAAAGCTTTTCTATTCCCGGAAATTATAATGTATTGCATTGCACTTTTATTCGATGAAGTTAAGTGTTGCTTATTTTTTGCTTCAATGCAATTTCTTAACAACTAACCAGAAAATATTTGAGAAGCCTGTAGTGAAAACCAGATTGGTACACGTTTTTAAAAATATGGGTACCAATAGGACAGAGTGACGGGTGAAAATACGAGTAATTGGTATAATATGAAAAAGTGGTAAAAGTTATTTGAGGTTCGTAAGTATTGGAATGAAGCGGTTGGCTCATTATATTAGATGGAATTCTTCCGTTTAAACTTAAACTATATTTTTTGTTGCAAAAATTTCACCTACATTTTTCTCCTTTTTTCCTCGACCCTTGGAAATTCCTTGCGGTTTTCTGTCGAGTCATTTCTGTCGAGTTACTTCATTTATTTTGTAAACATTGGAAGAGTGTAAATGCCAAAAATACCAGGAAAAACGAGTAACATTCCACAAATTACTTTAAGCACCTTCACACCTTAGAGTGAAATTAACATTACTTCTGGGTTTGCAGTTTTTTTATTTTGTATTTTTTAAGGCATCAATCAATTGTTGCCCTCGTTTTATTTTAACGATTTTTACTCTGGTTATAAACTAAAAATGAAGATAATATTTTATATACCAAATGTTCAATTATAAAACCAGTTTCTTTTTTTATGAAACTTCCCTTTGTATTAATTATTGCATTTTTTATGTATTATATAAAACTTGAAGGAATGTAAAGTCCTGGTTCGTGACAACAAAGACCAAGAATGTACATAGTATCTTTCGATATAACTGTGTATATTTTCTAAAAGCGGACAAAAATTGAAATACTTTAAAAATAAATTTATCCTGAGGCGTTTATCAACTGTGCTTATATTGCAATTACGTTAAAGTAACACATTGAAAACATCTTAAAAGATAATTCGATTAAATCGTTAGAGAATTTTATCAAAGTTCCAGTTATTAGAAAGCCTTGCTTTTATTGAATTAATTAATTTATAAGAAAATCGATTTTATTTTTAGTAATTAGATTTTAAAGTCAAATACATTGCACACATTTTTATATAAGTTATACTTTGTGGTTTTACAAAGTAAAAGATATTTGTTGTGTTTTTGTTATGTTTTTCAATAATACTTATATTTTTTTAATTTGCTTGCATATTATGTATTGTCGGTGATTCTCAGTTTTTAATTTGCTTGCATATTATGTATTGTCGGTGATTCTCAGTTTAATTTGCTTGCATATTATGTATTGTCGGTGATTCTCAGTTTTTCGAAAATGGAAGCGTTAGTTCGAAATGCTACTGACCGGCAAAATTAGAGGCGTATATATATTTTTTCTGCAATGAAATCAATTCGCTAGCATCATTTGGTTGTAACGTGTACTTTAACATATTCGAATTAGTGATGAGGACATATTGAAGAGCGTGGCAAAGAGACAACACTGTCTTCGGTCTCATTTTTCGGGGCTTTATAATAATTGAAATAAGTACGGAACTTGTAGTTAGCTACAGCACATGGTTAAAATACTACCGCACGTAAAAATGCAACAATATTTGTATAAATATTTTTTCCAGATTAGAACCTTTTTTATAGTTTTTTTTAGTACCATCGAGAACCTGACCCCAAAAACTTAGGTCGTGTTTTTCCAACTAAGCCATGAAGGTTGTTCTGAAGATAAAGAGTTACTAAAAGGGTGGCGTTTTTAATATATAGTGCTGGAGACGACGGTTAACAGTCCTCTGGACAGCTAGTCTTTCAAAATCGCTATAAAATCTCCTGGTAGAGGTTTTTTTATATTCTTCAGAACATTTTTTCTGAAACTCTTTCATTTAAAATCATTGATTCAATACTCGTATAACTTTATATTTTTATTTCCAATATTATTCGTAAAACTAACTACAACAAAATGATTAAACTGATTTTTCCACACTTAACCACCTAACAAAGCCACTTTAACTGTGTACTAAACTTAGTTATCAAGTTTAACGACATCTTTAAACTATTGGTCCTTTCGAAAATAATCCACTTTAGCCATTTGACTTCTGTGAAACAAGCTAAAGGACAATTAACAGCAGTTCGAGAGGAAAGTTTAAGTACAAATGTCAACATCGTTGGAGAATCTATTAGAGAAAATTCAATTATTTCTTGTATACTTTGCCAACCCAGACAAATATCTTGACGAACTTCTCTGGGTCTTTGGGACGTATCGATCAGTTTGAACTTAAAAGTTTTCTTCTCAAGACGATTCTCCGCAACTTAGTTTCGTGGCATAAACATAATTCTAGACACAAGTGCCCGAATTCATAATCTGGCCTAAAAAGTAAATACTAATTTCTCATTTTAAAATTTCGTGATTTGTATTCAGAGTCAGACTTCACATGCTCTAAACTTAATGGTAAGGTAGTCCCTTAATTAAGGAAACTACGATAAAATTCTACGAAGTTTTAATTTTAACGTCATAATTATTTCTTCAGTAAAAATAGTTACGATTCAGTATTATGCGTTAAGGTCTGACTGTGAATTCGGGCTACTGACCCAACTTGAACGTCTAAAACAAATGAATCAATTCACCTCTTGGATACTATGAATAAAAAAATCGTCAGGTAACAATTTCCGTTGGCACTAGATGTGGGCGAGTGATATTGTTTGCCCACATGCAGTAGTATTTCTAGCACGTGCAACGATGAACTATGAATTACATACTTCAGTGGTTCTTAATGCAAAGGCTCGATTATTGACACTGAAGACAATATACCTTACCAGTCTAGCTTATCTATAGTGTCCGCATCATCAATTAATAATAATAATAATAAAAGGGCAATTTAAACAACGCCGTTTATAGTGTAGACTGCCCTCAAGAGCACTACAATTTGGAATAAAACCCCCCTATTACTGACAGATTTGAAATGTCACTATGAAGAACAAGTAAAGTGTAAGAATATGTTGAGGAATACAATATGAATTAATGAATCAATTCACCAATATGTACATTTAATTAGACAGTGTTTAAGTTTAATGGGTTTCGTGCCAATAATAGTCATTGGTTTTCAGCCTATGTGTATTTTTAATACTTGTATGAAATATATATTTTTTATATATTTAACTAATGTATTATGAAATATTTTTAAGTTTGTAAATTTTTTTACAAACTTAAAAATATTTAATATTTTTAAATTTGTAAAAAAACTTAAAAATATGAAGGTGAGTCAAAAAAACCTTGTCGCTTTTTTAATGGTTCCAGTCTGGATTTTATTCAATGTCTCTTTATTTTTTCTGGTGTTGAGATTATTACGTGGTAATGAAAGCGCCGGGGGGTAAAACGACCTTTTACATAAGCAACCAAAAAATATTGTATAAAAATTAAAAATATATATATGTATGGGCCTAGACATTTTTATTGCTGTTGGAAACTTTCCTTTGCACCAGAATTTTATATTTTTTTATGAATATATCATCATCATCATCATTGTCAACCTGGGTCGATCCACTGCTGGATGAAGATCTTCCCAAGTTGACTCCAAATAATTAGTTTTTTTTGCTCGTTGGTCCCATGTGATGCTGCCATTCTTCTTGATTTCAACCATCCAGCGTACCTTTGGTCTTTTTCTGAGCCTGTTTATGACTCTTGGATACCATTGGATTATTTCGGACGTCCATCGGGAGTCTGACATTCTGGCTACGTGCCCTGCCCACTGCCACTTCGTTTTTTTGCACACCTTTATTACGTCATCTATCTTTGTTTTATTTGTCGAATCCAAGCGTTTCGTTTGTGATCTCTTTTAGTATACCCCAACATACATCTCTCCATGCTCTTTTGTGCGGTCTGGAGCTTTTGTGTGTTCTTTGCTGTGAGCGTCCATATCCCACAGCCATACGCAAGCCTTTCGCTTCAAAGATATTGGGAATATATATCCAGAATTATATTTTATGAATATGTATTCATAATATTATTTTTTAATATTAAAATATTATTATATATATATATATATATATATATATATATATATATATATATATATATATATATATATATATATATATATATATATATATATATATATATATATATATATATATATATATATATATATATATATATATATATATATATATATATATATATATATATATATATATATATATATATATATATATATATATATATATATATATATATATATATATATATATATATATATATATATATATATATATATATATATATATATATATATATATATATATATATATATATATATATATCACAGAGAAGGTGTAAAGATACACGGGCAAAAGGTGGACATGATAAGGTTCGCTGACGATATTGCTATGGTTGCTGAAAGTGAAGAGGAACTACAAGAGGCCTTAACAACTATGGAAAGCATTCTTCAAAATAACTACAGTATGAAGATAAATAAAGACAAAACAAAGCTGCTGACTGTAGGCCGAGCGCAGCACCAGATGAGAATAGTGATGTCGGGTAAACCACTAAAGAACACCAAGGAGTTTGTCTACCTCGGGAGCAAAATAACATGGGATGGTCGGTCCAAGAGGGAGGTCGACAGCCGTATACATCAGGCTAGACTTGCATTTAATAAAAGGTCGAAAATAATAGAATCAAATAATATAGACCTAAAACTGTGAATACTCCTTATCAAGACCTATGTATGGAGTATCTTGATGTACGGCTGCGAGACATGGTGCCTATCCGAAAGAGATAGACGAAGACTAGAGGCTTTTGAGATGTGGTCCTATAGAAGACTATTAGGAATTTCCTGGAGAGACCGCATCACAAATGAAGAGGTTCTCCAACGAATCGAAGGAGGAAGGCACCTGCTCAGGATCCTGTCCGAAAGGCGTGCAAGATGGATCGGTCATATAATACGACAAGAGGGCCTCTTGCATGCCATAATGGAGGGTATGACCGAGGGGACAAACTCTAGGGGACGCCCACGCCGAGAGTACCTGGAGGACCTGTTGGTGGACGTGCGCTGCTCAACATATACAGACTTAAAGAGGGCCGCACAGGACAGGGGGGAATGGAGGAGAAGAGTTCAAATTGCTGCAAACCAGTCTTAGGACTGCAACCACGGAACGGATATATATATATATATATATATATATATATATATATATATATATATATATATATATATATATATATATATATATATATATATATATATATATATATATATATATATATATATATATATATATATATATATATATATATATATATATATATATATATATATATATATATATATATATATATATATATATATATATCATATACTCGTATTTGGTATATTTGGTGCTATATATATTTACAAATTAGATTTTTTTATTTTTATTATTTTTAGCGAAGAAGCCTATGAATAGAATACATCAGGAGTCCTCGCGGCCGGGCTAGCCCTCCTATAAGTGAAGGAGTATCCCGATTGGGAGTATGTTGCGACACGCTCAAACCGTTTGATAGCTTATACCTCTCATATATATTTTTTATCGCAAAATCTAAGCACAATTACAGGTTGTATATTTATAATATATACTACATTGCTTTAAATAGACTTACATACATTTATTTAAATAAATTTTAACCCAGAAGCACGACTTTTAGATACATCTTGTACTCAAATATCACTTTACATTATTGTGACTGTAAGAAATTCTCAGCGAAGTACCGTCTTACTGAAAAACGTTCAACTATCCACTAGCCTTTTATAAACGCCCAACTTCATCGTCACGGCGTGGCGTCTTGAGTAAATACGGGAACTTAAAACACAAGCGGTGTAGGGGTTCATTTTATGTTCATACAAATGCACTATTTAACACGAAATGTGCAATTTGCTCATGTGAACGCTGAAGATTTTGTATGCTTGAGACATTTTTAGGTCAAAGTAATTTGCCTGCAAAATTGTTTGAACAAAATTGTATGAATCTTGATAAATTAAAATTTTTATGAAGCAAACGTTTCATTTTGAAAGGAAATAAACAAGTATGTGAAAAATAAAATACCAATTGATTTACAGATGAACTATAGCAAATTGTCATTACTTCCATCGTCCTATACTGTCCATGCCTTCAGACTCAGGAAACAAATACCTTCTACCATAAGACTACCACGCTTGTTGTAAGTGCGTTGTCTAGGTTATCATTGTGAAAAAAAAAACCGAATGGTTCTATTCTTATTATATCGACATCACTATGAGGATGAAGGTTGTGAAGTCTTCGAAATGTCAATCATCATTCAAGTTAACTTTACGTGACATATAATAGTTTCCTTTTATTTATTTTTTTGTAAATATGTTTTTTTTAACTGTGAACCAAGTGCTTATCGTAATATTTTTTTCTGGTTGGTTGTCGTTTGTCAATAAGCCCGCCAGGTTGTGTTCTACACAGTAAAAGTGTATAAATAGTCATAAGTAAATAAAAATGAATAATTTTTGATGCACATAAGTGAGTTTTGTGTTTCTTACTGTTAAATTTTATTTGATACCATTTTAACCCGACGAAAACTTCTGTTAACTATTATCATGTCTGTATTTTCATGATTTAAGGACAAATAAGTTACCAACTAAGTCACAGCGTCCATTATCAATAAAGACTTAAACTAACTTTTGCATATCTCAAATTAGTTATATAGTCTCCCTACGTCCTTTTTTTTAGTGTAATGTTATTACTTATTTTTGTTCATATTTATTAACTTGCTATCGTTCAATGGCTTCACTAATTGCCATGTAAATAACAATACACAATAGTGTATTGGTGCCCACCATGACGAATGGAAGTGAAACGTGCATTTGAAAATAAGAAGAGTGGACGTTATATTATAGAGATGCACGTGTTGTGGGAATTTTATGACTTACACATGCACAAAAAAAACAAAAAAGGATACTTCCTTGATCAAAAAGTTTTAGGACCGGCCACCGTGTGGCGCTGTCAGTCACCCGATTGGAACTCTTTTTTTTTTGTTAGGTTACCACATCTATCATTGACACTTTCCTTCAAATTTCAGCGTCATAGCTTGACATTTGTAAAAGTAACGCTGTACTGAGTACATCTACCTTTGTGCGTGTTTTCGATTTTTTACAAGTTTGAAAATGGCATCAACTGTGTATCAACGAATTTGCATTAAATTTAGTGTGTAAAACGGATTTAACGGTCCGCAGACCTTGGAAATGTTGGAGAAGTGTTTTTCGGTGGCACGAACGCTTCATAAGTGGTCGTGAGTCGGTCGAGAATGACGAACGCAGTGGCAGTCGAAAACCGATGAAAACATCGATAAAATCAAAGAAATGTTGGCCGAAAATCGCAAATTGACCATTAGAAAGCTGGCAGAGGACTTAAACATCGCTTATGGATCCGCTCAAGACATTTTGGTTAGTGATTTCGGCTTCAGACGTGACGCTGCAAAACTGGTGCCGAAAGACCTCAATTTCATGCAAAAAAGGACCGCGTTGAAATCGCGAAAGACATGATGAGTTTTTGACCAAAAACAACACGATTACTATCCAGCAGCCTTCGAATTCACCTGATCACATGTGTTTTTTTTATGTATACTGTTTTTCTAGATTGGTTTCATGCGTGGTCTTCTGAACCCTGGCTTGTTATGTGCTTGTGTGTATATTGGAATGTACTCGTATGTACTTCTTTCTGATTGCAATTTAGTAATATTAATGTTTTTACTTTTTGTAACGGTTTAGGTTTTTTACACATGGGCATACTAAATTTCAAATTTTAATTTATATGAGTATGTTGTAAAGATTGAAATGGTCAAAATCAACCTACATTGGACAAATAAATAAAATGAAATATTGATGTGTTGGAAACAAAAGTTATGTTTATGAATAGAAAACTGTTTACTCTGCGTACCCTAAAAGTGATACAGGTGATTAAATATCTGTATTATAATTAGTTTATTGTACAAGGGGTGTGATGGGCTATCTTAATTTATTTAGATTGCTAAAAGTATCTAATAAAATTATTATGAAAAAAATAATGGTTTTATGTTCTTGATAACTATTTTAGATACAAGAAACATTGATTTGTTTAGACTGGTAAAACGTAGAACTGCTGTTCGTTATTTCGTGGGCTGTATATTTGGAATAGGGTCTCGGATATTGACAACTCAAACATTAAAAAAAAAAGTAAATTACTGTTTCCATGTAACTGTTGGAGTTGATTATTTAGTTGAATATTGATTATTTTCGAGAATGGAGTTGATAATTTCGACTTAACAATGATTTTTTTATTGTTGACAAATATTCCTTATTACTACGTATTTTTCATTTCTTAGATTTTCGTATTTTTCTTTTCTTTCTCACCTTTGCACGTAATCAGGTTTAACCTATATATGTAACCTTCCAAGCCTTAAGCCGCTTACTAAGTATATTTCCTACACTGTGAGTCATATTCCTTCAACTCTTGACGTCATAACTTAGTCCATCGTCGATAATAATCTTTTCACACTTAGGTGGGACACCACCAGAGTAAAAATTCCTTTGGGCAGATCCCATTTTGTCACTTTGTGACGTCTCACTCATAAAAAAATAAAAAGATTTCGATCTTCTACTGTAGATCGTGTTGGTTGAAGACTTATTACCCCCCATAACATAACAACGTGGGATGAAGGAGGGATCGATCTGATTTTTTTTATGTAAGCTATGTAAGTTTTTGTTATATTTTTTTAAATAATGTCACATAACCCATGTTGACGTTTTTTTATGTAAAACCCACAGTTGTTTAAAATGCGTGAAAAACTAAAGTAATTGAGAAATTTCTATAAGCATTTGTACAAATATTTTATCTGGGAGCACCACTGACTCGAAGAAATTGAAAAGTTTCTCGATTCATTCTCTATACATTAATTTATTGACTTCAGTTGAAAAATGAGAGCAAGAGGTTCTTAGAACAATTTAAATAAAATTAAGGTTATTATGTTAGTGAGGAAGTCATTTATTATAAGTTCTACCTACGAACAGTGTAAATTTAGGATGTGTTTATAGGAGATGATGTTCCTGGAGTTAAATTGTGACAAATACTTTATAATTTTAATAAAAAAAAAAGCAATTATATTCTCAAAGAATATATCCTAACTTGGGATTCGAACACACTTTTTTTAACAGATTAAAAATATTACAAAAAAAGTTGAAGAATACCATAAGATGTATAGATCAATTCACTTTATACATTTGATTAGAAAATGTATAAGGCAAACGCTCAATTCCAAGACAGTAATGTTGTGTTTCATTTCCGAACTAACACATTATTATATTCTGTAGTTTTTTCGGCTATGTAATATAATTTAAGTAAAGTAAGTAGTATGAACCGACTGGAAGCATTCGAAATGTGGATGCACTGGAGAATGCTACGGATACCCTGGACGGATATGGTCAGCAATACAAGGGTTCTTCAAAGAGCCAAAGTTGATAGAGAGTTGCTGACTAATATTAAAATCCGAAAGGTGTCCTACTTGGGTCATGTACTTGGAGGAGCAAAGTACAAATTACTGCACCTGATCATCTAAGGCAACATAGAAGGCCGAAGAGGTGTTGGCAGGAGGCAAATCTCCTGGATCCGCAATATACGTGATTGGAGGTGGATCCGCAAGGATTGGATTGGATCCGTTGGATTGGATCCGCAATATACGTGATTGGATAAGGGGCGTTGGAGTTCTTTTTCGGTCTGCCCGGGACAAAGATATCTACCCTTAAGTGATATTCAACGTTAGGGAGACCTGACATGACACTGAGAAGAATATAATTTAGTCTGGTTGGTTAAAAAGATTGCTACAATAACCTGTTTAAAAATAAATTATATTAAAAACATATTAAAACAACACTACAATATTGTTATTCCCTCATTACCTGCTCAACTGTGCAGAAACCAAATTGCTGTATGGAGCATATTTGGCCGGTGTGGCATACATGAGGCACACCAGCTTCTCTCTGCATCTTTCCGGAGCTCCAGACCCTTGACTACCTCCATACTGACTTCCCAAACCTCCACCTAATCCTAGGCGGAGGAAGACCGAGTCGAGTCTGGACAAGAGTGGACTGTAGAATGGGTCGTAGTTGGAGAGCAGTAGCGAAGATGCTGGAATGTTGTGGAATACCTAGAAATGAAAAATAAAATGAATTAATTTAAAACACTAAAATTTTTAAGGCAAGCTTTCTTGACTGTTCTCTTACCCATTAATAACTAGAACATTTAAGTGAAATTTAGTTTATATAAACCGTCCATCCTATCATATACTCGTATGTTAGCTCATAACTGGGTATGGTGACTTTCATGATACCCCTTTTTTTTGGAATTGAGTTGGAAAGTGAGCTACGAGTACCTTGCTTATCGCGCACAAGGTTTTATAATCTAGCTGTGGTTTATCCGTAGCGAATTGTGTCGCCACGTATTTATCCCCTTTCCGTGTTCCCTGTTTACGGTGTTAAGTGTCCCGTGTGCGTCTATGTCGGTGCTTATCTGTGTTTGGGATAGGAAGGAAAGCGTCTGCGCACGACTCCAATTGGACCAATCCCAGCATCTGCCTTACGACTGACGAATCACAGCAAACTCAGTCGGGATGGCCGGCATTGTGGCCTTCCGATGTGGTGTTTTTCCCTCGACATTATTCTCTGTCAGTGTTTGCTGTGCCATGTCGTGTTCAAACCCCCGCGCAGCCGCGCTGTGTTGAATGTTCATCGCTCTGATGCATCTTGCTACCTCCGTCACGAAGTCCCTCACCAATCCTGCAGTCTCAGCATCCAAGAAGACGGCTGATTGGACGTCAGGGCTTATCCCACTCTGACGCATAAGTCCTGCAGCCCGGAACCTTTTTTGCTCAGTTGATGGACAGTTAAATAAGATGTGCTGTACTGTTGGCTCTGTCTGCTCGTCGTAAGGGCATAAACTATCCATCTCTAATCCAAATATTTTGAGGTAGCCGCGCATTGCCTTGTGACCCGACAGAGCCTGCGTCACCTCGAATGTATTAGTGTTGACTTTGGAGTACTGCAGCGCCTGGTATATTGTCGCGAAGAATCTTTGCAATATTTGAATGATAGTCCTTGATGACTCATCTCCATCCACTCTTGCACAGCAGTTCAAAGGGCAGTTGTAAAAGTTATTTATGTTGTATTACTCTCACTTGGTCAATCCAACGCATTGGGGCTTCTGGTGACCACAAACTTCTCCTAACTATCTTTGCCTACGAGCAGTATATCAAGGACACAATGTCAACATTAGTTCGCCTCACCATATATGGAATTACAAGAGTCCACGTCTCTCGCTAGCTCTCAGAGTCCACATATCCGTGCTGGACATAATCAATATTGCGAAGACCAAAGACTTAATTAAATGCATTTTCGTCATGATGGTGATGGTTCTGCTGTTCCATATACTTTCCAGCTTCAACAACGCATTACATTTATACATGTCATTTAATTAATGTTACTTAGATATACATACAAAGAACATTTAATCTTCTTTTATTTTTTCAATGCATAAACAATATGAATAAATTAAGTTATGTGTAAATAATATGATCTTTTTATTAGATAAACTAAAAATTAATAATCCACGACTAAACACATTAACTTTAATAATCCACGACTAAACACATTAACTTTAATAATCTTGTAATTAACGTGAAACAAAGTTGCTATATTTATCTAGCGATGTATATTATATAATACAACCAAACAGAAAGATTTCATGAGAGCATAAAAATGCATATCAATATGAAAAAATATATTCATGCATACAATATCCCTACTGGAATTGGCAGATAAAACAGAGTGCCAAACTTTCCTATATGTACTAACATATTTCCTTCTTATCCTATACAGTTCATTTAGATCCCCTTGTTCCTTACCCTTCCTTCTTTGAAAATTTAATTCCCTTGGTCCAACAATATTTTTTTCCACTGTTCTTAATTATGAATCTAGCTCATGCTTGCATTGCAAGTTCATCCTTAAAATTTAGATTTCGTATTTTTCCATACATCAATATATCAGATATTCTTCTCAAAGCACTAATTTTCACCGAAATTACTTGATTCCTTTGTTGACACTAATACGCCGTTGTGAACCATAATCTTGGCATATTATAATATTGATCGCTTAAAAAAATAATTCCTATGCGAATCGAACCCGCAACCCCCAGGCTGGAAGAGTGACGTCAAAATGGGTGATTTAACTGGAAATATTGAAACAAAGGCTGATGTTTTTTTAAATGAATTATTGAAATCGAAACTTTCCCTCCAGTACTAAACATTATATTCACTTTTCTTCAGTGAGTAAAGTAATATAATGACGGTACTTAGAATTTACAACATTCAATAACATTTTCGAAATGAAATAATTAAAACACAGCGTTCTCATCTCAGCAAATATCACTTTTTGGAAATCAAAACTTTTCCTTCGGCATCGAAAAAGCATACATATATGATAATTATGTGTGAGCCATGCTATCGTCTAAAACTTCATGAAATTTCTCTAGTTCCATTCACGATGAACTGTCAGAAAATTTCAGAAAAGCGTAGGTGGGGTGGCAGAATTGTTCAGAAATTAACATAATTTATTCGAACTACACACACCCAAACACGGCGCATAATGATTGAATGGAAATCTCTTTGTCTCATTTCCATCGAGGACCGTTTTCTCACTTCAGAGGATCATCTGCGATTAAATTACATTGGTTGAGAAATTTAGACGACCTCCGTGGTCCAGTTGGCAAGACTTTTGTCTTTCGAGCTGGTTGTTACGGGTTCGATTCCTATTGGTACACGATTCTATTTAAAAGAGTTCCAATTTGGTTTTCCCTTTAGGCATGTTCAACACTTTCTGTTTGGTTGCAAAGACATTGTCTTGTAGTAATAGGTCAATTGTGATTAAAGTGATGCTGATTGTTGCCAGCACAAACTGTTCACTTACAACATATCTAATGCGCTGTCAGTTTGCATTATATGCTAATGCATTATTTCTTAACCTATGGGTCTTGACCCCAAGGGGATAGCGGGGAAACATATCCCCTCATTCGCGAAAATAACACATATACAACAGGAGAAAAGCTACATAATACAATTATTTTCAGTTTTACAGGGGATTGTAGCGAAGTTCTGATTTTTTGGAGCTGCAAGGCTAAAAAGATTCAGAAACCAGGCGATGATTATTTATTTTTCACAAGTATTTTTTTATATGAATAACTTTTAGGGCATCAAAATTTTGCGATCGACCTTGGCAAACATTTCTGACGCACTACAATATCTTGACAGTCTACATATAATTCAATTTGTAAGACTGGTGATATTAAAGTGACAGGTGGTCATTAATATATTTTTGTATACAAATGAATATCTGTCACAGTTTCATAATGATAAAATTAATAAATTGACGACTCGTATTGCGCTGTTTTCTAATAAAATATCTCTTCAAGAGCTTATTCTGCTTGTTTTGCATATTTCTTGTTGGGAAACGAACACAAAATCTTTCACTATACATCCTTATCTTCCTCCATATCCATACTTCTCACATAGCTTATCTTCCTCCATATCCATACTTCTCACATAGCTTATCTTCCTCCATATCCATACTTCTCACATAGCTTATCTTCCTCCATATCCATACTTCGACACATCGCTTATCTTCCTCCATATATATACGTCTCACATAGCTTATCTTCCTCCATATCCGTACTTCTCACATAGCTTATCTTAATCCATATCCATACTTCTCACATAGCTTATCTTTCCCTTTATCCATACTTCTCACATAACTTATCTTTCTCCATATCCATACTTCTCACATAGCTTATGTTCCTCCATATCCATACTTCTCACATCGCTTATCTTCCTCCATATATATACTTCTCACATAGTTTATCTTCCTCCATATCCATACTTTTCACAAAGTATATCTTCCTCCATATCCATACTTCTCACATAGCTTATCTTAATCCATATCCATACTTCTCACATAGCTTATCTTTCCCTTTATCCATACTTCTCACATAACTTATCTTTCTCCATATCCATACTTCTCACATAGCTTATGTTCCTCCATATCCATACTTCTCACATCGCTTATCTTCCTCCATATATATACTTCTCACATAGTTTATCTTCCTCCATATCCATACTTTTCACATAGTATATCTTCCTCCATATCCATACTTCTCATATAGCTTATCTTCATCCATATCCATACTTCTCACATAGCTTATCTTCCTCCATATCCATACTTCTCACATAGCTTATCTTCCTCCATACCCATACTTCTCACATAGCTTATCTTCCTCCATATCCATACTTCTCACATAGATATCTTCCTCCATATCCATACTTCTCACATAGCTTATCTTCCTCCATATCCATACTTCTCACATAGATATCTTCCTCCATATCCATACTTCTCACATAGCTTATCTTCCTCCATATCCATACTTCTCACATAGCTTATCTTCCTCCATATCCATACTTCTCACATAGATATCTTCCTCCATATCCATACTTCTCACATAGCTTATCTTCCTCCATATCCATACTTCTCACATAGCGTATCTTCCTCCATATCCATACTTTTCACGTAGCTTCTTCTGTTTCTCTTACTCCTTATATTTTTCTTTTTTTTAAGGCTCATTCACTTGATCCGAATAAACTTTCAATCATGTCTGTCTTGTAAATTTGTTAAGACGACCTATTGTTTCCCATACGTTCAAAAAGTACAAACCCCCTCATCATGCTCATTTTCATAATACATTACGTTACTTCAATACAGTTTTAAGTTCACATTTATTAGTAATAATTACGGTTATGCATTGACGCACCACACATTCTTTAAGTGAACGCGTTTCCACCGCATTTATTCGATTTTTTTCATTTACAATCTTTCTTTACAATATTTTATCTTCTTTAACATTTAATACAGTTATAACCCAATCACATCAAATAACAAGAAAATAATTAAGTTTAAATATAGTTTAATCACATAAGGAACAATTTTACTCACACTTTCATGTGATATGATGTGGAAGTTATCCACCGAGATGTCAAAGATATCGATGTGAGAACATTTGCGAATATATGTGAAATAAAAATAGCACCCTTGCATTGTACAGGCTTTATGTTGTGTAAAATGAATGACGGTTCTTATGGCAGGCCATTTAGAATTTATACATTTGAAAGGGCAGATAAATTAGTTTGAAGACAAGAGAGGGTGTGGTCATTTTGAGTGATGGCACCCTTGTTTGCGGCACGTAGCTTACTTATCCAAGATATACGTCATAGAGAATATCCTTATTAATCATACACTGGTGCTTTGCTCCATTATAAAAAAAAATACCTAGATTTTTAGCTTGTAAGGTTTTTTATACAGAAATATCTGAGAAAACGTTAACAGTCAAATAAATCGTAGGAGTTGTATGAGAAGGTGTATGGATGTAGATGAGGCAAAGGATGTGTGTCAAAATAGGAAAGTCTGGGGTGCTGTCCTCTCTGCTTACCCAGACAGGGAATGGCTTAATCGTATATAGGGGTCGTTCTTTAAACCTTTTCTTAAAATTAAACCAATATGCCCCAAAGGCTTTAATTTATTTCCCTATGACATATTTATATTTTTTTGGACATCTTATATTATCCATGATAATTTACTAATTATTTTTGATCGTCTATCTGACAGAGGCAGGCTGGACCAGCTGGTTGCCAAAAAATTTTCGATGGGCCGATGTGCAACTGAAATATTCTTTGTACAGATTGGTTGGTAGAGATTATTACCTCACAAAATAAATATATTAACAAAGATAAATCACCTTGTAATCTTCTTGTTTTTTATGTGCGAATCGGTAATAGTTGTCAGATGCACTTGGGACGTAAGTCACTTTTGCTCCTCCTGGACCATATCTGAAAAACACAATAAATTTCTTAAGTCAATATAAAACGGAAGTAAAACAGAATTTCTATGGTGGCATCACCGTGTACATAATACTTTTTTTTAGTGGGGATGCTAAATTAGTGGGAGATGTTAGTATTTTAACAAAAGATAGCTTTACATTTCTTAGTGTACTCATAATATCAGTTATCTTGATAGCACGCTGTGCTTTTAAGATAAAGTGATTTATTTCGGTTTATTTAGTTTTTACTTCGATGTCTTCCAATAAGGAATAAAATTCCTCTTGTTTAATTTGTTGCGTCACATCTAGATTGGTGTAACTTTGTTTTTTATGGTGTCCTTATACATTATTTTCTATACTCTATTATGTTTTCAATGTAGCTACTAGGCTAATATATTATAGTTATAAATATTACCATGTTGGTTCGCTTCTAAAACGTCTACACTGGGTTAAGTGTCGCAAACCGATTGATTTTAATCTTTGTCTCTATGTATGCAAGTTCTTAAACGACTTGTCTCCATTTACCCTTTAAATTTGTTTTTGAAGGATGTTCCTTCGGAGAGAAGTAGAACTTAAAGGTGGATTTCTTCTTCATCTTATAAATTAGTTGTTTTTAATCAATCCTATAGGGTGAGGTATTATAATAGAGCTTTTGCCGGTACTGGTCCTGTGACGTATAATATTCCTAGTACCAGAGATATGGATGGGGTGTGCAGGTTTATCAAGCTCTTAAAGACAATTATTTATTGGGAGGTTTAATAAAAATTTATGAATGGGTTAAATCCTGAGTCAGAGCGCCCTTGAGGAGAGTTTGCTGTCTTAACGGTGCTTTATAAATTGTTATTTTATTATTACGAATAAAGCATTAAATATAAAAATATATAAAAGCGATAATGGTATTTGATCATCGACCAGATGTCAGGAGATGTTAAAAAGGGAATCTAAAATAGTGCTGGAGAACAGGAATTTACCATATTTTATTTCCATATGGACTAAAACTCCATCACCCTTTCCAGCAACAAGGCACGGATCCTCGAGTTTTGCATACCCTAGCATAAGTTGTGTCTGTAAAGGGGTGAGTTTAACGTGAGGAGCTCGTCCGGGGAGTTTTTAGGATAAAATATTCCATATTGATGTTTAAACTGATATTCAATATTTAAAAACTTTTTAATATTCGGTAAGATAAGTTCAAAGAATGTTACGGTTTTTTTCCACTAGTTAAAAATGTTTATTTTTCTGTTATTGCCGTCTAAGATATTGGCCGGATTTACAGCCTTCATATCCAGGGTAATGTGAAAAAAACTTTACATAAAATCCAAGTGCAAGAGGTAACAGTTAATTGTTTTAACTGTTAATGTATTACAGTTTAAAGGAAACAATCTTTTTACTTCTTTGCACACGATATTCTTTGATAATGTTTTTTGACATCGCGCTTAAAAGGCTATAACGAAATTAGTTTTCGAAACAGAGCCTGTCATTTAAGTCAAGTTAACACGGTAACAATTTTTTTTAATATATTTAGTAAATCCGAAAAAATAACACTTATAATTGTACTGAAATTGCAGACAACGTGGTATGAGTTATGGAAATGTGTGAATATACCATATAACTTAAGTAAAATCCCTTTCACCCTACCACAAAAGGAGCAGCACGGCGTGATGTTGGCCTTATACTTGTGCAGAAAATGATTTTTAATATTTTATTGCAGGGGTCTCTAAACTTTTTAGCCTAAGGCCCACATTGACTCCTCCACTAAGTCCCAAGGGCCAAGACCTAGCTAGCTCATCAAATCAACATACTGAAATTTTGAATTACGCACAAATTTTCGTATTGGGACTAGCCGGCGAGTGAGATATCTATGGCGCAGGGTTCGGGGGTAAACTCCGCCCCGTTCACAATTAGGTTGGTACTTACGGTTGGTGTAGCGATATTTTTAAAGAGAAATGTATAAAGTCATCATTGCTGGAATTTTATAAGAGTCTTCCACTCACATAGTTTGATCAGTTGCATAAATTTGCTCGTGGCATTTTTTCCGCTTTCGGCACTACTTATCTGTGTGAAAAAACATTTTTCAAAATGAAATATACAAAAAAATATTTACAGATCCACATTAACTGATGACCATTTGAAGTCGCTGCTGATAATTTCCACTAGTAAACTTGATCCACAACTGCAAACAATTGTCAGTGGAAAGTTACAGCTACATAAATCTCATTAATCATAATTATAATGTTAAATTTCATTATGTGCATTACATATTATGTATGTCACTTATTGGAAGTTTTAAGGATAAATTTCATATCATTAATTAATGATAAAATGTTCAATTTCATTATGTATGTCAGTTATTGTGTTTCTTAATTGGCCGTTAAATAAAAACATCTGATTATTGCTTTGTATGATTTACTTACATTGTAAATTTTACAATGTAATCAAAATAAACTAATACGGGCCGGATACCGGGCATATCCGGCCCACTACCGCGGGCTGCATTGATGGTGCCCGCGGGCCGTAGTTCTGAGACCCCTGCTTTATTGCATAGATGGAAAGATATGTGTCGTCCAAAACGGAGGCTGCAATCTAAATTTCATATAAACAGATTAAAAAAAAGGATTCCAGTTTTTTATTATTTACTTAAAACCTCATCAATATCTTTCTGGTTGATTGGAAAATATAACTACATGACAATAACCGTTTGGTTGTTTAGCATATACAAAAAGTGTAAAAAAATACAACAAAATTTTAAAGACAAAGTTTTATTATTACTTTTGGGCGATGTCTTTAAATTCGAGATGAATACATTTTTCATCACCAAGAAGTATTCGAGTATTAAAAAATAATTTATTTTATTGCTAAATTTCAAGTTTTGACTTTGATTAATTTCTCGTATACAAAATATTTATTTTCTTCTCGCATATAAATTTTCTTGAGTAAGATATTAATTTCACAATATCCATTATTTTTCCCGTATTTCATGCACCCTTGAACTTGAGTTTCATTTTATACTTATTATTCTTACACCATCCACGCGATTTCTTTTATTTTTCTTTTCGTATTTCTTGGCTTCGTTTCAATAAATTCTCTTCAAAAAATATTACGGACTGTTCGAAAAGGTTTTTTTTGTCTCCATTCATAAACAGGACATTAAAAAATAATGATAAAATATTTCATTCAAAAATATTAAACGGGTGTTTGGAAAATACGAGTAATAAGCGAAAATATTCTTATGAAAATTTTTTGTAATTGAACTAATGGTTTTCATGAGTTGTTTTGTGTTAGATATCTTATTTAGCAGCTTTACAAAATGCTTGATGAAAACCCTTTTCGGGAGGTCTTATAAAAATTGATTATGTTATATAACCATTGCGCACTACACCTAAAACCGAATGTGTTACTATCACATATCGAAATATCTAAAAAGGTTTCTTTGTAGTTTGTCTTCCCTTGGTAAGTTTTCTAAGGTTTTCCTATTAAATGTGTCTTTCAGAATATATGCTGATGTGGGTAAGTAGTCAATATAATGGCCGCAGCCACTACCTTACACTCAACTTTTAAATATATATATATTCTCAGTAAGATACAGACAAAAACCTAGTTTACTGGTGATAGGACAAATGAAAGGCCACAATCCCAGATCCATTAAACATCGTGTCCAAATTAAATTATCTGTTGTTTTTTCCCAAATGATGTACATTTTTTGACATGTGTAAAATAAAAAAAAATATTTTATAATATTTTTAATTTCACATTAAAAGTAAGTTCAGATCTCCAGCTAGAGCACCCTTGAGGAAAGTTTAATCTCTAAACGGCACTACATAAATTGTTTATGTATTATTGTTATTAAAAATTAACAAAGAAGGCATTTTCTTTTAATCCTTGATTATTTTTTTAAATTCAGAAATTAATATTTTAGTGCTCATTGGGGTATTTAAAAACATATACATATTTCATCAAACATTATAAAGATTCGCTCAAATTATCATTCACAATAGCATACCAATGTCAACCTTGATTTATGGGAGAAAAGCGTGGCCGTGAAAAACTAATAAAATATTTAATTATTTACAGTTAAGACATTAACACTCTGACGGTATAAAGACATTGTAATGCTTCCCTAATAATGAGGAGAAAGCCTTGAACCTGTAGGGTTATACCGTTATATACTCATAACGGGGTATAAACAGTATTTGACTAAGCAAATTGCAAAATTTTATTATTTATTCATTACAAAATTTGTTCTTATCTACGAGTATATCGGCTATTAAAAATAATTACAATACAAATTGTCCCAACAAATGTATGTGTACTTTAAAAGCTTATTTTTTTTCAGTATTTATTAAAGTTTATCTAATACTAAGATGAAACAAACGTATATTTTTTTTTGGTTATCGCAAATGCTAAAATTGATCGCTATCCTGGTCCATGCATCGCTGATAACGTGAAACATCGAGAATCATTCATTTTGGTTTTAAGGCGCATTTTCTTTCAATGGCTGCTTTTAATTCATTATCTGTAACCATTTATGTACCTCATTGATGATCTTTCACAAAAGAGGCTTTTAGCGTGAGATCTGTATAGAATGAAGGGTATCCAATGCTACTTTTACATTCAATCCATCAGTTCCCCAAGTTTAAACCAAGATAGGCTCTCTCATCACAATGGTAGCAAGGAAGTGCACTATCTTGCTATAAATAAAAGTTCTCCTTTTTTGTAAACTCTTCACGAATGTGTGATATTAAGCAAACGATACGATGTTAAAGTGGGTATACATATTTCAGGACACCAAATTTGAATTTTGAGTACGCATGAATACAAAATACCATATGTACAATACAAACGGGAGACAGGTCAGAGCTCAGGAGGCTTAAGGTCGTAATAATTTATTTCAATGGGGAAAAATATTTTACAGAAAACATCTGTGATACCTCTGGGGAGTTTCCCTCTCTACCCTGAAGATATGCATGAGTAAAAGGGTCGTACACGATGAGCCTAGACCTTTTAAGAGCAACTTCTTTATCTTGATTCGTGAGTGAAACTCATAACACTTGTGATATCATTTTTTTGTTGTGTTTTGTTTATGCTATCAACAAACCAGATTATTATTATTATTCATTTGACTTCTGCTTATTTTATAATGTACACTTTTACAGTAGTTCGAACAGGGTGTGGACATCAAGAACATCTGACTTTTTTTGCGGTCGGGTTCACTCCCTGTTGGTTGGGGTGTATGTCGAACGGAGGGATGTTATGAGATGAGTCCAGACCTGCTGATAACTTATCTATTAAATGTATTTTCTTTGCCAATATCTTGAGATATATATGCGATTTCAGAATATATTTATGTATGTTTATACTACAATAATTTGCTATCAATAAATCTTTATTTATTTATTTATGTATCCAACGAACGGATTTACTCGTACTAGACTTTTTTGTAAAGGACAATCTTAGAGATTCATTAATTTATGCGTATGCTCTTGAGGATGCCAATATGTTAAAGAGCATCACCGGTGTTTAATATTAACTTCGACCCATTCAATCGAGCCTTCGGGCTAGGTGTAGATTCTTAACTCTCTATGTCAATATAGTTATACTCGCTGGTAGTCGTCCCAAAATATGGAAATATAGCTGGAGTCAACATCTCAAGACGACTGTCTTTATTACAGATTAACTTAACATATGTGTAAGGTAGAAGAAATCACTCGAGATACAAAGCAATCGTCATCATGGTCTGTTTATCATATTTAGGGCTCGTGATCACTATGGTCCGCATTAATCTTTCTCAGCCCAAGTAATTTCATGCCCTGTGTAACGCTTCCTAAAATTAGTACTCCACAAGCCTCAGTCCATCTAATGACTCCATTTGACATCTGCTTCTTTTGTCATTCATACTTCTTGCCATCGACCACTCAAAGCTGTCGTTTTCTCTTCACGCTGTGTCATATCTATACATTCTTCCCACGTACACCACATAGTGAGGTACTCGTATATTAACATCGATCTTTTCAATAATTGATTAATTTGGTCTTCTGGTATTCCAAAATGTACGTTAGAGTTATCTGCAAAACCTCGTTGGAAAGAAAAATGATATACAGTTGTTCATGTGTTACCTTGACATAGCCATTCCATTCATATCGTCCTTGGCTCCATAAAGCGTATTAGCTGGCAGCGTTCCAATAGTGTCCGGATTGGGATAGGAGTAAGGGTCAGGCTCTGTGTAACCCATGTCCTTGTAGTCCTGATCATCTAACTGAACTTGGGGTTGGCCAAAGTTGGAGGAAGCGCCAGAGAATTGTGACAGTCCTGAAATATCAAAAATGAATATCAAACAAAAATATTTTTAATCATAATTAATTTCTTTTTTAATCTTGTTTAGTACAGCTCATACTAATTTCAGGTTAAGAGGATATAAAACGTTATTTAAAGATAAAAAAAGAAAAGACCGTTTTATTTGCTTTAATTTAAAAAGAAAAAAATTATAAACTTGGGCCAATGATCATAAATGGAACTGAGAAAGGGTAAGAACGATGAAAAAGTTGCCTTCGTTAAAGAAATATACTATATTTTTTATCTTCCTGTTGTAATATTATAAGATCATGGAAGATTTACGAGATATATCTCATGGCTGAAGCGTTAGAACATAAAGTCAATGGGGCACTAAAACATAAAATTTGTCAAGATGACAGACTACAGTAGCATTTTAGTACCAACTTTAATTTATGTGAGTGAAACATGGACTGAAAAGAGCTGAATCAATGCTTTAAAAATGCATGAACTGAAATGAATACACGGGGGGACAATGTGTGACAAAATACGGAATGAAATGAATCTAATGCGAATTTAAGGGAGATACGTTGAGTAAGATGAAGAAAAGCACTTTAAGATGATGTGGACATGAATGAATGAAGAAAGACTAGTAAAACAAATAAACTGTGCAAGGAAGGCATGGTAGGGAAATGCCTGCGGAAGTGTGGTTGGATCAAGTGAGTAATATTTTGAAAGAAGGAAACGGAAAATGTTAGATAAATTGTAGGAGTTGTATGAGACGGTGTATGGATGTGGAAGAAGCGAAGGATGTTTTTCGAGATAATAAATTCTGACACTTTGTATGTTCTGCTTGCCTCGACAAGGTAATGAATAGTGTGATGGTATGTTTGTATGTAAGAATACCAAAATTAAATGTACAAAAGTCTTGATAACTTTTTCTTGAGCTTTACATCCTGCATGTGACAAAATTTAATTAGACGAGGAATTTTCATTCTAACGATAACTAGGTTATACTTATGTTACTTTCAGGATTTTTCTGAAAGCGCCTTCAGCCTTGCAATACACTTTGCCCTGTAATCCTGCAATTCCAGTTGCTTGGATACATAATCCAGATCATCGGCAGTCGGTAAACAAGCTTTGCCACCTGTTGTGAAAGATAACACCTTCATAATGGGAACTTCTCATGTTTTATTTATCTTTCTTGGATGTAGCAAAGAAGAAAAACGTTAAACTATATAAATGTCACTCGTGATTACATAAAAAATAAGTTTTCTTGCTTGTATTTAAAAACAATAAATCATTTTCCATTAAAACGCTGCCTTTTAAATTTATGAAAGTCTTTTAAAAGCTTTTTAATATATCTACGAGTGACTCGTATAAGTGAAAATGAAAAATGAAAATTGAAATGGGTAATATTCAACCACCCGGATAGGGTTGTGCACCGCGACACAATTGGTAGCAAGTTCTCGAGAAGACCACTTTAGACATGGAAGAAAAGGGAGTATGGGAAAGAATTCACATCTCAGGAAAAGGTCGTCTTGATAAAAAACAGATTATAGAAATATCTCCTAGTTACATTTGCACTTTATGTTATGTATAGGATTTTTCAAATGATAAAACATTTTTTATGTAACAAAAATGCCTAATAAGTATCTAAATACATGATACATCCATAAAAGTATACAGCGCATAGTTTGGGATCTGTATTTTATTTTGAGATCTCCATTTGATATTTACATTTTTATATCTATTTGACATTTGCATTTTTTATACCTATTTGATATTTGCATGTATTTATATTTTTTTATCTGTATTTGATTTATTTATTTTTTTAAAGAACTGCATTTGGTTTTTTATCGAGATCTTCTCGACTTTAAATTAACTAATCTAAAATACATGTTTTGATAAACGAGCGGAATTATACTCGTATTTTGTCGAATTCATAAAAATCATTAATATAAATTTTTATATGATTTTCACATTTTTTTATAAAGATCTGTTTTTTATTTATATATTTTTATAAATTTCTATGTTCTATTTTTTATGGAGATAAATTTTTGATATTTTTGTTTTTTTTTCATCGAGATTTGTATTTGATTTTTACATTTTTTTATAAAGATCTATATTTGATTTTTAGATTTTTTCAGATAAGAAAAATAAATATTTAAAACGTGTGCTTATGCTTTTGGGGCATCCGACTTTTTGTTATGCCCTTATTTTATTGGCATTAATTACAAAAAGTGTTGTATAATATATATTCTGAGATAACATAAAATACAGCTGTAAATATTACATGAAAATAGTTTATTTGGTTAACCATAGTGTAAATGCGTTTATATAATACATACTAAAATGACGGTTCCCTGTCGGTGTACGCTGACAAAAAATAATTTTGCTAACCATAGTGCTAATACGTTTATATAATACATGCTAAAATGCCGTTTCCCTGTTGGTGTAGGCTAAGAATAATTTATTTTGTTGACCATGGTGCTAATACGTTTATATAATACAAGCTAAAACGTCGTTTCCCTGGCAGTGTAGGCTAAGAATAATTTATTTAGTTAACCATGGTGCTAATAAGTTTATATAATACATGCTAAAACGTCGTTTCCCTGGCAGTGTAGGCTAAGAATAATTTATTTAGTTAACCATGGTGCTAATAGGTTTATATAATACATGCTAAAACGTCGTTTCCCCTGGCAGTGTAGGCTAAGAACAATTTATTTGGTTAACCAATATTTTGATTTTCCTAATACCATTAATTCTCTTAGGCCGTGTCCCTTTGGTGAAAAGTAGAGAGGAAAAATTTGTCTATTCACGCACATAGGCGTTCTCCAAATCTATATATCTCGTCAAACCATTTCTTTTGTTCCTTGCATTTACTACTTAAATCTATTCAATTGCCTTCTTCTATTATTTTATGAGTTGATTTTAGAATTATGCCAAGTAGTATTTGAAAATGTAAAACTTATACATTTTATGTTTCGTTTCAAGATTTGTTTGTCTTTAAAAAGAACCTCATTACAAATATTATTCCCAAGTATACATTTTTTCATTATAAGATGGGTAGATACCAAGACTCGTAAAATATATTTCAATCTACTTTTTGTGTACTTTAAATTAAGAATATAATAAAAATATGTAAGGATAACATATTTTTGGAGGTATAATGATCACTTGCTTCTATATTGCTGTAAAATATTAGCGGTTAAAATAAAAATAAAAGTAACTTATGGGTGAGACGGATTTTCTAAAAAAATCGGAGTCCAATGAACAAAAGAACGAAACTATTTTATTTTAAATAAGTCAGTTATTCTCAACATTAGTTCATGATCTATTTAATAATGTTTTTTTTTTGATCGAAAGTAAAATGAAGTTATGGATGACGTTCATTTTCAATCAAAGCCTCATAAACATTTTTCTGGTTGGTTGGGGGGATCGTTACATGGCAATAATCCTACAAGGTTATATTGTAAACAAAGAAAGACTTAAAAATGATTCGCTCGGGCACTGCTATAGTTGTCATGTCTGATTTGTTTAGTAAAAGTGGTTTCAGGTCCCAAGTTAGAGCGTCCTTGAGGATAGTTTGCTCTTTTAATAGCGCTATATGAATATGTCATTTGATTGGAAAAGAAAGTCTGTAATTTATAGCCTAGTTGATAAGATGCTTGACTTCCTTGAAGAGGTTTTGGATTCGATTCATAACGAAAAATAAATAAATAAAAGGGTCCTAGCCTGGTAACAACACTCGCATGCGTCGAGTACGTGTAGTAGTATTATGGTCTTTTCATGTGCAGTAGTGTTGCCATCACGTGCAATGGCAAACAGTGAGTTATCTGACTACTAGAGGTTTTTTTAAACTAAAGGCTAGGTTAGTCGCAATATTGTCTCCAGATCATGCTTTTTAATATGTGTCTGAATCACCAATCAGACATGCTGAAAGATACAATATGAATCAAGGATCAAATTTCATGGTTAAACAATAGACATAGGTGTTGTTAAACGTGTTTTTTACGTAAAGATTAATTCAGAAAAACTGGAACAAGTAGAGTTATATAAAAATATACATAATAACGAGTGATGAAATGTATGAATGGAGAGAAGGTGAATGTTGTGTATATGGATAGAAAAGTTTGAACCTGTTCTCTTTGCCACATAATAATAATAAAATGATTTTTTATACAGCGCCATTTAGAGAGTAGACTTTCCTTAAGGGCGCTATAACTCGGAATGATTCAACAAACCAATTATTATTAATACATTTAAAATGTGACAAAAAAAATAAGTTCAGTGTAAGGATCAGAAGTGGTTGGGTCTGCATATGTCTATGCCAAGGAAAGTCGTGATAGTTATACATTCGTCGATATGTGATAGTTATACATTCGTCTTTGGGTGTAGTTTTTATATATAATCATATATTTTTTATAAGATCTCCCTAAAAGTGTTGCCTTCCAGTGTTTCTTAAAGCTGCACACGCCACCCATATCTCTAACGCTAAGGAGAAGACCATTTCACGCAACAGAAGCAGCATCAGCAGGATGCCGCCTAATAGGATCTTTTCGTAACAATTAATTTATTCGATTAAGACAAAAATTGACTCAAAATTTTATTCTTCTCCAAAAAAAAAAAAAATGGCTCAGACACAGATTTGAAAGATGCAAAGATATATCTTACTAAGATATCAAATATTTGTGACTATCACATGACTTTCAGAATTTACCCGCTGCCAGGAACACCAAGATGAATATAATCACAATAAGTTGTTTATAGTTAAGGCATTAACGTTGTGGAGGTTTAAAGACATTGTAATTTATTTTTAACAAACACTGTTTATTCCACTTTTTTATGACGGTATAACCCTACCGGTTTCAAGGCTTTCACCTCATCTTCAGGGGAGCGCAAACAAGACTAAATGCTGTTCGGACTGGTACCGATATAGACACTTCAACGGTTGGAGGCGGGAGGGGTGAGGGGAAGGCTAGGTATTATTTCGGCCAAGAGCGGGGAGATTTTGGGGAAATAACTATTCAACAGATGCTCTGATCTGTATATTGACTTAGAAATTTCTAGGGCCTCCAATCTGTCCAATCTATTTCCGTTGTCGCTAATATGTAAGAATTTGGCATCATTGATAGAAAAAGTATGATTCTCACGGTGACAATGATTAGCCATTTCAGAATAAATTAGAGGATTTGTTAAGGCAGATTGGTGTTCACGAAATCTCTTTTAATGGCTATCCTGGAAGCCTCATTGATTCACTTTTAAAAAACAAAACAAAAAAGAAACTCATAAAAGATTATATATTTAACGACACCTATAAGCATACCTATAAATGGAGCAAAGTCCTATTTATAAAAAATATATCAAATGAAATAACCAAAAATATTCCAAGTCACATAAAGCCAGCTTTTTACACTAACTTCAATCTCCGGAAACTCTTATTTAATGGGAAAGGCAAAAATGGAATACTTAACAACAGCGGTGTGTATAAACTTTTATGTGCTGACTGTGATAATTTCTATATAGGAAAGACAGGAAGATCTTTTGAAAAGAGATTTCGTGAACACCAATCTGCCTTAACAAATCCTCTAATTTATTCTGAAATGGCTAATCATTGTCACCGTGAGAATCATACTTTTTCTATCAATGATGCCAAATTCTTACATATTAGCGACAACGGAAATAGATTGGACAGATTGGAGGCCCTAGAAATTTCTAAGTCAATATACAGATCAGAGCATCTGTTGAATAGTTATTTCCCCAAAATCTCCCCGCTCTTGGCCGAAATAATACCTAGCCTTCCCCTCACCCCTCCCGCCTCCAACCGTTGAAGTGTCTATATCGGTACCAGTCCGAACAGCATTTAGTCTTGTTTGCGCTCCCCTGAAGATGAGGTGAAAGCCTTGAAACCGGTAGGGTTATACCGTCATAAAAAAGTGGAATAAACAGTGTTTGTTAAAAATAAATTACAATAATCACAATAATCTAGAGATGATACAACAAATGAATTAATAGGAGTTTTTATTTATTTTGTTGAAAGACATCGACGTCCAAATTTTAACTCTTTTAGATTATACAACCATGAAGAAATCGTATAGTTATACAAATAAAGCTTAGTTTTAAGATAAAAATCGAAAGATTTGATGCTGTCTTTTGAAAAAATACTAACACCCATAACTGATAACGTATCACCACCAATAAAACGTTACCTTTGCGGTGAATTCACCCAAAAAAAATCCATTTCACTTGGATTAAGTTTCAATTTATTTTTTGACATCTTATTTGAGACTTTGAGAATAAACTTAAAAAAATCCTGTTTTAGAATATGTTTGTATTTTGGATCATAGAATTTAAAAAGTAGAATATCATCCGTGTAAATCTAAAACGCAAACGCTCCGTGCAAATGAGATCAGTGAAATGGTTAGAAAAATAAAAAGCAATGGCCCTTTTACCGATCCATTTTGTTGTTTACCCCGCAAGGAATACGTCGTTATGATAAATACTGTATGTACCTATTTATGATTGGTATTTCCTTGAGGGACAAATTTCCCAATATACAGAAGATTACTTTGGTGCACGATGCCAAAGATAGAATACTAAGAATAACTAAGAATGCCAAGAATAACTAAGAATGCGCAAAATGACATTAACTTAAGGTATGCTGTTGAATTGTTCCTTTAGGGAGCCTGTGAACATGATTTAGGAGCTTTAAAGACAGCCAACGAATTAGTCTGACTTTTAGGCTAGAACCAGTAAAGAGGAAAAGGCAGAAACCGGTAAACAGGGATGGTGTTTAAAGAAAGAAATCTGTGCCCAGCAATAGGGAGACAGAATCATAGAAAGTACTTATGGTAAGCATGTAATATTTGCTAAAAAAGAACCAGATTAAATATGACATTATTATATTCACGACGTTTTATGACATTGACTAATTCGTAGGATACTCCTCAAAATATCCGGTGTGTTTAAAAGCGTGGCCAGGAAACAATATTGTCTTTATCCCAAGTAATGTAATCTCCAAGCTTAGAACCATTCTTTATCATGTACCGTGGCGGTCCCCATTTCGTCGGCGTTCGCTATTGAGAAAATATATATTTCATTGGTAGAACGGTAAAGCTTCTTAACTGTCCATTCGTAAACCAATTCAGACGTCTTCTATTGATTCTGCATCTACCCTTAATATTTTCTTTCAATATTAATTTCGGGAAGTGGTTTTTCTTCTCTCAATACATAACCAAAATAAGCAACCTTTATATATTTTATGGTATTTAAGAGCTCTTTTACTTCACCTGGTCAATGAAGCACCTCGATGCTAGATTTACAACTAAGAACCATTAGTGTAGGCAAGTAACTCACAATTTACCATTACAAGTTTTGGAAATACTTCCGCGTATAGACAAATCATAACACTCGTAAACCTCTAGCGTGTGTAAGTATTATCAGACGAATTCTTTCATGATACCGGTACTCTTTTTTCTGGCTAGCATCGGGAATCGAACTTCAAACTCTCTAGTGGAAATACTAGTGTTACCAACAATGCCACTAGAATTTTAACTGTCAGGACATGAAAGACAACAAATCTAGGAGATCAAGACATCACTTTAAATATATAGTATATATTAAAAGAACAACAAAATGTTTAATAATATTATCAAAAAAAATAGGGAGAGCTTAAAAGAATATATGTTTACCAAGAGACAATCCAGGACGATCGACCCTGTAAAAACATACGTATATGGACAAATCAAGTATGGGCAAAACTAAGCATATAGAAATCGGATGAGTGTTAAAAAGCTTTTATCCTTATTTTAGATTGACATCTGAGAACAGATCAACAAACAATATTTGTTATACTTTCTACTTAATTTTGTCGTTATTCGTTTGAGAGTCACAGAACTTAACCATTTATAGATATCTTCTCAATTTCAGATAGAGCTCTCGTGACAATAGGAATGGAAAAAAAAGAGAAAATGTGGAATGGAGGCTTTTAGATTTGTTGATTTAGCGGACGTATATTGTGGGATCAAAGGAATTATTTTGGTCGAGAGAAACACTGGACCATTCTGGATGCTTGGGAACAATATCTGCCAAGTCTATCGTAACTAAGAAATACCTTTTCTTACTTTGAACAAAATAAAAATTGCATAAAACAGCCAACTCACGAGACTTACGGATGAAATTCCTAGTAAAAATATTTATTTATGTAGTATTTATTTGATGAATTATATAAAAACGTAAATAGATTCCTAAGAAAAAATCCATGAAATGGCAGACACCGTTCGCTAAACAATGCTTTCTTACAACGACATACAAACCATAACGCTGTCTCCTTATAGAGGTAGGTAGAGAAAGAGCCAGATATTCCTACCGTGACATACATTTTTCGTCTTCTCCACATCCACACTACTCCTATATTATAATTACTCAGTTTTTTTTCAAAAATTTGTAGAAACCTGCAATTTGGTCTTGCGCGTTTTGAACTCTTCAAAAACTATTGTTAATCACCATATGTTTCTTTATAAACAGAGATTCATGTTTTATAATCATGTCAAAAATATTTTTTAACCACCCATATATGGTATGCACTCGTATATATTAAAAACTACTTCACTAAAAACCTAAAGGAGTTTTTTCCAAAACAACCCCAACCATCAAAAATCGAATCTGTAAACCAATCGTTAATTTTATAATCATGTAAAAATATATTTTAACCACCCATATACATACACGTTTATATTAAAAATTACTTAACTAAAATCCATAAAGGTTTTTTTTTCCAAAACAACCCCAACCATCAAAAATCGAATCTGTAAACCAATCGTTAGAAGAAGACAGGTGTTTTATCAACAAGGCAACGGAAATAAATCATGAAGGTATTGCATGGTTTGAGTATATATTTTTTATGACCCTATTAATTTTGTTTCATACCGTGACTCGAAGAAATAAAAACATACAAATTTATAAAATAACTTTAAAAAGTATGCTATCTCAAATTTTCTCGTAAAGAAGTCTACTTTAGGTTTGAGTTCCATTCTTTCGATTTTTTCGTTCAAGCATTTCTCTTAGTTCAACCAGCGTATCACAATTCACGCACTCGACTCACGATTTGTTTTCTACCCGCGCCACATATAACATATATTCAGTGTTCCTAAAAAATAAGCGTGATCCATTAGTTCTTGTGATTAGCATACATACCATTTAGAAAGACAAAGTGTTTATTCAGACAGACAAACACACCGATTTTTTCTTTTATATATTTGTAGAGAGTTTCTGTTGGCAACTAAGATCCACCTAGTGATATTAAGCTAGGAAAACGTTGAATGTAATTCAAATTATCAACCCATCGTTCATAACTTTATCTCAACCAACTCAATTACTAAAAGTGTCTCATCAATATGAAAAGGTGCTCATTTGCATAAGGAAGTTGAGGATATATCTTCATATCTTCTACAAATTTAATAACACGTTAAATTAGATTTTGACAAGATTATACAAGGGCGGTAGTTGACACTTTTGAATTTAAGAGTGTACGTAAAACATGTCTGAAAGGAGGTAAATAAAGGTTGTAGGAATGTGTGCACTGAAAAAAATACATGGGGCAACAATGTGTAACAGATAATAGCATAAAGCGATTAGGAATTATTGCAAATTTAATGCTGATATGTTGACTAAGGCGAAAAAGAGCACTTTGAGATGGTTTGGGCATGTAGGATGAAGAAAGACTAACAAAACAAAAATATAATGCAAATGTGCGTAGAAGTTGTGAGGAAGGAAAGTCAAAGAAAATATGGTTGGATCAATTTAATGATATTTTGAAAGAGGGAAACGTAGAAATAGGAGAAAACGTAGGAGTTGTATAAGGAGGTGTATAGATGTAGAAGAGGCGAAATATATGTGTCGAGGTAGAAAAGTCTGACGATCTGTGCTCTCTGCCTATTCTGAGAGGGAAAAAGCGTTATAGGATGTTTATAATAAAAAAAACATTTAAAAATTTTCTATGTTTTCATTAAACAAGTTATAAAAATTAACTTACCTTTGCCGACGATCTTCCCGAGGCTGCCCAGTATACTCGGCAAAAACATCGCGATCAACACACTTTTGACGATCTGCGCACCGATGAAGATTGGCAGCAACAGCTTCTTCAGGCCGAAAGCTAGAAATCCCAGTCCGAAACCGGTCAGAAATGATGACTTTCCAGATCCAACTGTAGCCCAAGAAAGAACAGAATGCCAGATTGGTGCGTGTGCGGTGATCCAGCTATGATGCTTTGTACAATGTGGAGTCAATTGCCGAGTTTATGGATGACAATGGGTAGAAAAACTAGCTACTGCCCATATCCAATGTTAAAAGTAATTTAATTCCACAATTAAAATAAATATAATACAAGTAAAATACTACTTAAATAAAATAATAGTAAGGTTGTATTTTTTAGCTTTCAACTGCCTTTGAATCGAGTTGTTTTATTAATTTGAGGTTCATTTAAATTTTAATAGAAATTAAGTGTTTCGGAAGCTATGCATAATATTTCAATGTACATTATCTATTTTTTATTGGTTTAAGTCAACATTTTAGTGTATTTTTCGTCATTTAAATTGTTAAATTAATAGTTATATATTATTTTAATAATTATATATTATTATTACTTTACTTTTAATCAATTAAAATTCTTTGTTTTTAGTTTACGTGTATTCTCGTACAGTTATGTGTGTAGAAGCTATTTTTAGTATGTGAAGAGAAAAAAAAGTGTGTTTTTTAAGGTTTATGAACGTATTTATTAGTTTAGTGAAATATATAAACTTTTTTATATAAAATTCTGGGCATTCTGGTTCCTGACTTGTTGTATACGGTGATACTGTATACATCTTTTTGACAACAGATTGTATGAATCATGAAAGTTTTTTTCATATACATACGAGTATATTATACTTTACTGTAGCGTATTGTATTTTTGTATTCACTATTTAAATTTTGATTGTGAAAACAATTAATGGTTGAAATCGACCGTAAATAAATAAAAAAAATATCAAAGGACAGAGTTACATGATATCAAACTTTTATTTTAACAAACTGAAAATTTTGTGTTTAAATTTGTATTTTAAACATGTGGTTTTTTTGTTTTATTTTTATTCCTTGTTTATTCTGCCATAAAATGAAGGCCTGTAATAAAAGAGTACTAAGTGAGCACAGGGAATAAGGCATGCATTTTTAAAACCGGTCTGAATGAGGTATTTTCACGGGAGTTGTAATTATGAAATTCGACCGAATACAAACGTTGCTAACGCTTTTATTGTAAATTTTATAAACGGATTTCCATAAAATTCTGTTTCATATAATAAATATACGTTTTTTTTTCATTATAATAAACTTGATGTAATTTATCTTGAAGTGTGGAAATGCATGTGGAGAGAATGCAAGGTGTGCATATAAAAGGTAATTGTATACCGAGGAAAACGTGGCTTGATCAAAACGACCAGGGGATAAAAGAAGGTAAAGTGAGAAGTTCGAATAATAAGACACTGTACATGATAAGATATATGAATGTAGGTGAGGCTAAAGTTGTATGTTTGAATATAATAGTTTGAAGATCTGTTCTATCTGCCTGCCACGTAAGGCATATGGCGTGATGTTATATATGTATGTAAATGAAGCATGGACTTTTGAGAAGGGTAAACATGAGAAAAATGTTGTGGATATGTGTGCAATAAGAATGATATATGGAGTATCAACATACGAAAGAAGGTGGAATGAAGATATTTAAAATTAAGGGGTACACAACATGGATTTTTTAAGTTTTGTGAATTTGACAATCGATCTACAAGTAGAAAATTTATTGGTTGAAAAAAGAAAGTGATTTTTTATTGTCATATACTATGCGTATCCAGAAAGTAAGTGTACTGAGGCTCTCACGATCGGATGGATTTTATTTTCGACATGTTGGCTACACTTCCGTGTAGCCTGACCCTTCCCCTCCGCAACGAGACCGGTTCGAGGTCAGTACGTTGAGAAGTGTCGATGCGACAACACGTTTCGTGAAAAATGTCAATCCAATCTCCCGCCAAGTGCTAAATACGCGGAGTCATCCGTTATCTCGTTTGGAAGGGAAAACCTCCGGTTGAGGTTTATAATGAGGTGAAAACTGCATATGGTGATAAAGCTATGAATCGTACGAGTGTGTACAAGTGATGTCGCGAGTTTAAAAACGGTCACGTCACACCTCTTCACCCTCCGCCAAAAAGTTCAAAACCACAATTTCAGCCAAGATAATCATGGCATCCGTGTTTTGAGACTGTCAAGGCATAATTTTAATTGAATATATGCCTCAAGGGGAGACCATCAACTCTGCAAGATACTGCGAGACCCTAAAAAAATTGCGGAGGGCGATTCAGAACAAGACGAGAGGCATGCTGACAAAGGGAGTCTGCCTGCTGCACGACAATGCCAGACCACACACGGCCAACGCCACGAAGGAACTGCTCGCCTCGTTTAAATGGGATGTCCTGAACCATCCCGCGCATTACCCTGACCTAGCACCTTCAGATTACTATCTCTTTACCTCCCTGAAGCTGCACATGGGTGGAAAAAGGTTTTCAACCGACGAGGAGGTGGAGAAGTGGACAGAGGGGTTGGTGGGGAACTACTTCGAGGAAGGCATTAAAAAGTTGATACCCCGCTTCACCACCTGCATTGAGAGGAATGGCGACTTTGTCGAAAAATAGCTTACATATGTACTACGGTAACCACGTAATATTTTGTTTAAATAAAAAAAAATTGTAACCTACAAAAATGCAGTACACTTACTTTCTGGATATGCCTCGTATTTTATTTATATGTTTGATTAGTTATTTCTGATAGAGTTTATGTTTTATTCATGGTCATCTTTGCTTTTAAATTTTTTTAGTCTCCCTTATATCCAAGCGGGAAATTTATTCATCTTTTTGTTATTTTCTAGGAATGAGGCCTCCAAACTGCGTATGTATTTTCTTTTTTTTAATTTGCGACAAAAAAAGGATTGTTTTGCTCTCTTTTTCAAACTTAATAATATTATTTAATGTTTATCTATAAAAGTGCTTCAAAATATTTTTATATCCTATGAAGATTATCATAAACGTTACTCAGATTTACTAACTCGATTATTTTGTTGTATGAGTATTAAATTTTTGTTGTATACATTATAACATGGTGGGTTTATTACTACGTGGGAATCTTTTTCAACCGACAAAACAGATTTTAATGAAGTACAATATTTAGTGAAATTTTGACTAGAATAATTGGAAGAAAGGCGTCTTGATCACCGGGGTTGTCATTTATTGATAAAAAGTATGAAATACTGATTGATATCGAAAAGACAACATATTTTTAAGTATTTTAAATTTGATTAGTTCAACTTATTAAAGAGGGGCATGGCCACGTGGTAACGCACTGGACTTCAGTGCGGGAGGTCGTTGGTTCGGAGCCCGTGCTGCGCTACTCCCCTCGAATGACACAAGCATTTTTTTTAAGTTTGCCCATACTGCGATCAAATTTTTTCTTTAAAAAAGAAAAAAAAAGCATGCCGTTGTTCTCCGATCGTCTCACTTCGGTGTGCCATCAGATTCAATACAGTGGGGTTGTCGGTGAGTTTGTAAGGGTAAAACTATTTACTTACTTAAAAAAAACGCCACGACACAGCTTCACTTTCAACTAAATTGACGTTGACATGGAAAGAGGATTCTTGACTACAAGGGTCAGCAACGATCGAACTAGAATAACTTATTTAAAGGAAACATTTGGAGTCCTTTATTCTTTTTAGTGTTTTATTTATTCTGTTCATACGCAAGCTTCCAATCTCAAGAAGCAGGTAAGTAAATAATTAACAATCAAATCGATCCTTTATTTAGCTTTAAATATGTTATGGTATAAAAAATTACTTAAAACATTGGATTGTGCATTTTATTACCAAACTAATGTTCTACAAATATTAGATAAATTCTACATATCTATTTCTACTGTTAATATCAAAGCAATAGCTACTCAACCACCAGATTTCACACTAAAAATAATAAAATACATTAATACATAAAATAATTAAAAAAGCAAGTACATATTAAATAAATAACGATTATTTATTGATCATCAAATAAAACACAACAGTAATTAAAACAACCAAAAATAAAAACATCAATTACGGTGCATAGCGATTAAATCTAATCAAAAATATTAATGCTTATCTTTAGTGATTTTATCAATCGAGATGAATTTTCTTATACCATAGCCTTTGAAATCTAAAAACCTTTCAAACAAACATGTTTTTGGTATTTGTTTATACAAACGGTCGTCCTGATGTGAAAACTTTAGTAATTTAATTTAATATCAGATTTAGTGTCTGTAGGCACATAAGGTGTTCTATAGTCTTAATGTAACTGCATTGAATCAGATGTGGCCAACCTCTGTGGGCCGTTTACCAAAGCTGGTATTGGGTAAACGCTATCACACACTCTTGATTACTAACAATAATAATGATTCAAATATCTTGAATTAATTGCATAAATTTGAAATAAAATATTTAATTTTTTAAAATAGTAATACATAGTAGTTACATAATGTATACCTAAGTGCTCATAATACTACGGTAATAATGATACTTGCGTGATTTTTAAAGCGCCATTTAACTTTTTTTGTAATTCTATCAGAATCCTCAAAAGAGCACTGTTTCGCGTATACCTTCGACTGACTGTTCTAAGCGCGAGAGTCGAAATAATTGTGACACCACCGGGAATTGAACACGGAACCCTTGATCCGTGAGCCAAACAATTTGACCGCTGAACCATGAGAGCCGACTAATTCTTACATTCAATATTCAAGAATATAAATACAATTCAAATTTTATGAGTGTTCGATTAGATGAATACGTAAATAAAAAAATATTTGTTTTATTTTGCATATACTCGTATTTTACACGTAAAATGTGATCTTTTACACGAAAAATGTTATCTTATACACGCAAAATGGGATCTTTTACACCCAAATTGTTATATTTACACCAAAAATGTGATCTTTAACACGCAAAATGTGATTTTTTTCACGCAAAATGTGATATTTTACACGCAAAAAATATAAATGCGCCTATGTTGCGTTTTCTTTTTAATTTTTTTCCCTATATAATATGATGTTATTATCATTTTAGGTCACATTTAAATAACATTTCGTGTCGGATTCTAGTGTGTTGCTATTATTTAACTGTGTTTTATCATTATTTATTTTATGGTTTATAAAAAAACAGCAAAACACCCTATCAGTTCGCATGCGGCCCGCGAACCGCAGGTTGGTCATGCTTTCATTAAATGAAAGAAAAATATTTCCTTTATATTTTTTTTAAAGCTCGTTGTATTTTATTTTACAAAACAATAAAAAATAATTTCAATACTGACGTTAAGACCGCTAAAACGCGATAATTAAAAGGATGTAAAATTCCACGATTTTTTAAATATCTCATACATAACAATTTCACAAATTTTTAACGTATCATCAACAAACTTAATTAAAAAAAATGAACTGACACGTGGTTGGTAATAATTTTTATCCAATTAAAAATTACGCTACTTTATCACAGCCTCACATATTCAATGAGAAGCTTAATTAAGATTCCCAGTTATAAATCTTTTGCAAGTAAAATTTGATTAACAGATAATAAGAATACATTCGTAATAACAATAGACTTTTACGGCTGATGAGAATTAAGTTTTGTGTCATCCGGTAATTAGAGGTATAAAATCCAACCTAAATGATACAAAACTGTTTGGGTTTGCAATTTTCAACATAATATTATACTTAATGGCATGAATTTACGAAGGCTTGAGCAAACTACAGTAAATTTCTCAAGAATGCAACATTGCTACATTCAATTTAGTTGCAATGCTATCAAATTATTTCAATTCTAAACTGAATGGTGATTGTTTATTTGAAGCTATTGAAATAGCGATGCTCATAACAGGATAAACTATGTGTACGTTTAAATTACAATATATTTACAAGGATACAATTGAATCGAACAAATTTACTCTCCAGTAACCACAATTTAATTGAGAGAATATCTTTATGTAATGAATAACATTCAATGAATATCTAATGTCTGTTTTCCTTACCAATAATATCAAATATTTCAAATAAGATTCTTGTTTCTGTTTTTATTCCAATAAAAACAGAAACAAGAATCTTATAAATTGCAAAACTCATTTATAAATTGCAAAATTTAATATTCTAACTTAATATGGATTGTTTCTTCGATCTGATAACGTAAGAATGCTTTGTAAACAAACTTTTCATTCATTATAAACATCATTGTTTACGGTTTACTCCCCTCAACTTTGGAACAATAATTCTTTCAGTCAGGTTAATTTCATGTTTATAGATATTCAATGAAACATTATTTATCACAAAATATACTTCGTCCTTAACTTATACACAATTTTCATATCACTATTTGCTTGAAATTGACCTTTTTTTCTCTCATATTACAATACTTTCATATACAAAATTAAGAAACGGTCATTAATACCAATAATAATTATGAAATGATAGCTAGTGGATTGGAAAAAATGCAATTAATTAATCCGCTAGATGTACTTGTATGAAAGCGTTAAATATTCTTGTTGCTTATTTTTTTCTCTATTTGAAAACGAATTCTTTAAATACACTTTGATTACACAATAAATAATAAACCATATTTATATTAATATGTTCAAAATTAATTAAAACCGATTTTTTTTAAAGCGTATGAGTAAATAAATATTTTTTTTAAAACCATTGATACTTACAAAACAAATATAAAACTACTTACATAGATACTACTAATATATGTTATAATATGTACTAAATAACTACATTATGCATTTTTTCTACTTCAATAAGATAAAAAAACATTGAAATTTACCCAAAATACAAAAAGAAAACTATTTCTAGTATGATAAATGGTTGAACACCCATTTCTTATTTATTATCTTAAATTATTTATTGATTTCTACATAACTTCTTCCAATGCACATTAAAATATTGGTTAAAAATTAAATAACTATTTGATAACAATAAAACAGAAATTTGTTTTAAATAATTCTTCTTTCGACTTCTGAAAAAGGTAACCATATATCACACCGACATATTTAAATACAATACATTATATAATAAATAAACCCATCAAAACGATAATTCCATTTTCTTTCATCTCAAATTAAAAAAGCACAATAGGGGAATATTTTCGGTCTTGTAGTGGAAATATAAAAATAAACACAAACGTCTTTTTTCTTTTTTAGGAAAGCGTTATACAAAATCGCACCATAAATAAACAATATATGCAATATATCTGCAAAAGCAAGGATATATAAATCATGTTTTCAATCAACGAAATATACGGGGAAGCAACCAACAAAAAGCTAAAAATAAATGAGTTATTGACCGAGATAAATGAATCAAAGCAAAAATAATTGGCAAAGCCACCAAAACCAAAAGCAAAATGAAATAGTTCAAGTACCCAATGATGAAGTGCGTTTAATTGGTGTTGGTGCAGTTTCGGTTGATGTATGATGCTCATTTATGGTGCTTTGTGATACACTTGGCCATATTTTGGTGATACTGGGCCATGTTTTGATACCGTTCGGCCATACATTAGCGGTATTCGACCATGCGTTCACCCCATTAGGTATAAAATAACTCGCTTGCGACCATGCATTATAGCCAGAGTTGGGAAAACTCGACCAAGCGTTGTTGGAACTTGGCCACTGTTTTGCGCCGAACGAAAAATTGTTTGACCACGTGTTTCGACCAACGAATAATGATTTTTCGTTTTTAGCCGTGTTTTTATCACCAGGCCACATATTTTTGGCAGTTAGCCATCTTTTTGCGTAGGTACCAGCCTTCTTCCAAAGCGATGCAATAGCTTTATAAAGAACAATAATAAATTTTAGTCACATACAAGCTTTTAACGATTCCATTCAAGCACAATTTTCATCTGATATTATTTATTGAATGCCACAGAGAAAAAAACTTAACCATGATGAAAATAAGCAAAAAGCGAATGAAAATAATATTACATTTCCTTTTATTGAAAATAGATTTTTATCTTTTGATTTATGCTCTTTGTAAAAATGAAAGCTGAATTTATGGTGGCATGAATTATAAAAAATATATAGATTTTTTTTTAAAGATAAAGTCAAAAGATTACCTAATATCCATAAGAAACCTTATTTTTAATCATTTCGTTTTGTTAGTAAAATATGTAACGTACTTGTGAATAATTCGAATAATTGATAAAATATACTGACACATTTTTATTGTATTACATTTTTGTTGTATACTGTACAATATGGGTGCTGAAATCTCTTCCAACCAACCAGAAATTATTTAATTGTGCTGTAAGTAAAAACATGACTGAAACCCTTCTTGAAAAATGTGGGTTCAAACGGGAATCGAACCCGTAACCTTCAGTTGGAAATACAGGCGATTTACAGACTGAATCACGGAGATCATTTTTATTTAGACTTAAATATAAAGATTGGTATACTTGTAAAGCTTTTTTTTAAATACGTATTTTATCTATACAAAATAGACACATATGAGTTTAGCAGTAATAAATATAATAAGTTTGTTAAAATGGTTTATTCGAAGATTTTCACGGCATTTTTTCCTAGTTTAAAATATTTTTCATAGTTTTTGCGGTGTTAAGTTGGCTCAAACGGTGGCTGGCGTTTTGAAGGCATGGCAACCTTTATGTTCAGAGTGATTTAAAAAAAAATGCAATGTTTTTTTTTAAATCGTCCTGGAAATGAAGAATGTAACGCCATTGAAATGTCGATCATTACTAAAGCAATTCTACACGACAATAACTCAAAAAAAAAAACGTTTTAAATTTATATGTATTGTAATATTTCAATTTCGGTTGATTTGGAGAAAATTGTCGATTACGATTGGTAAAAAAAGAGATTCAAAATAAATGGCAAATTTTAACATTCAAGTTTAATTTGACATTTGGATTTATATCCACAAATTTAATTGATTAATCACACATTGAACCCGTCATTAAAATTTTCGTAACTCGAACTAAATTCCTTAATGTATTTGATGAAATGGATGAACCGTAAAATTTTAATCACCTCAAATTAAATTACTTTTATTATTTAACGAATTTACGTCCCCGTATCGAAAGATACCTTTGCAAAGACCCTAATTATTAAATTCGCTTTACTTTAATTTAGAATGAAACAGATCCTTCCGTAATTCTCAATGAAAATTAATAAACATTTTATTGTCGTTATATAATGAAAATGTTGCCGAGACATACATATATGATAAAGTGAATGTTGCCGAGACATACATATATGATAAAGTGAATGTTGCCGAGACATACATATATGATAAAGTGAATGTTGCCGAGACATACATATATGATAAAGTGAATGTTGCCGAGACATACATATATGATAAAGTGAATGTTGCCGAGACATACATATATGATAAAGTGAATGTTGCCGAGACATACATATATGATAAAGTGAATGTTGCCGAGACATACATATATGATAAAGTGAATGTTGCCGAGACATACATATATGATAAAGTGAATGTTGCCGAGACATACATATATGATAAAGTGATTGATCCCAAAGATTTTTACTGCACTAAGAATTTCAGAATTTTAGAAATAATACAAACTTCTTTAACCCAATAGTAAGCGTGTGTCGAGAGTAAAATACGGTAACAGACTCGGATATTACCTTATTAACTTCAACATTGTGAGGACTTATGAGAATTGTAACTGATTACAAAACTAGTGTTTTTCGGAAGTCTGCCTTGACTGGTCTATTCTGACGGAAGAACGAGTGTTTTCTCTTCATTTACCTATTTTATAGAATTCACTGGCCTATAAATATATTTAAACTGTGCGTATGAATACTGATAATTGAGAATTTAATCGTTGGTTTTTTTATAAATCATCTGTTTTGTGTGTATCCTAATGTATATTGTCGTCGTTGCTAGGCCTCGCAGTCGAGGAACCCCTCGCCATTCTAACGTAAGTTCAGTAGGAAAGCAAAGCTGTGCCGTGGAGTTTTTTTAAGTGAGTGAGCCGTGCAAACTCATCGGCCACATCGATGTACTAGATCCTATGACACACCTGAAGTGAGACGATCGGACCACACCGGCATGTTTTTTTTTTAAAGAATATATATGACCGAAGTCATGGGTATCCTTATGCCCACGAATACTAGGCGGAAAAATACATGTGTTACTTAGGAGAGTAGCATAGGGCGGGGTTCGAACCAACAACCTTCAGCACGGAAGTCCAATGGGTTACCGCGCGGCTATGCACCTCATCAATGTATATTGTAGCTATGTGATCGGTACACTGCATCTTGCGAGTATTCTTAGCTTCAAATAGTTATCAGTTCATATTTAATACATACAAGCTCTTCCACGTTTGTAACACGACCCTTTTAATGAAACTTGATATCTCGTCTCTATCTCAAAAACTTCGAACCTACGTCATCTTTCCTGGTTAGCAATATTCATTTTTTATGTTGAAGAAAATCGCTCTCGCCTAACGACCTCTGCAGTCGACAGTAGTAGCCCATTGCTTTTTTTCAATATTTCTCGACTTTTCTTGTATTTTCATGGTTTAATTCCATTTAAAAAAAATATTTCAAACAAGACCATATAGATCGTCGCGAAGTTTTCCAGACCATTTGATTCCAGATTAAAAAATAATTGGGTCTTTTTAACATATGAACGTTCAAATCAACAGAATTTTTTTTTTTAGAAATAATTTTCTCTAAACTAGGTCGCTGAATTTTAAATAGAGTTATAAATTTTCACTTTTAAAACCCTGTACAATTTTATAAGTTCAAAATAACTGTGGAGCAGTATATTAATTTGGTATCAACAAAAGCCTTTCAAGTCCTTTTATCTCCTGAAGTGCTACTTGTTGCCAAGTGACACAAAGATAGAGTAATATTAATTTTAAATGAAAATTTGTGAAACCCATTAAAAACATTAAATTTTCCTTGAAGTATTTTAAAATTTTAACTAGGGCAACATTGGGTTGTTTAAATTGTGAAACAGTTTGCTGAAATGTATTTTATGTAAGTGGTATAACCATGAAATGGTTAAAAAATATATATTTCATCATGATTTATGAAAAGGCAAAAAAAAAGGTGTATGTCTTTTTCAGACTTATTGTATTGTTTAGTTGGTAGAGATATATAGCTCACATGCCTGACTCAAGATTTACAATAAATATCATCTTCAGAGACCTGATGGACGATATAAAAATTATGCTGGAGAGGGTAACAGATATAAGGAAGTACAATATTCAGCACAACTGGAACCATACAGCAGCAGATCTGACTAAATTATGTTGAACTACTCGTATTACTAGTTTTCAAAGATGTCTATATATTGACATTGCGCACATACACTACACCTGAAGCCGAATGTGTCAGTTTGACATATCAGAAGATCTACAAAGGGAGTAAATGTAGTTTGTTTTCCCTTAGTAAGTTTTCTTGTCAAATATGTTTTTTTAAACTTATGCAAATGCGGAAAAGTACCTAATCTAATGACCACAGTCACCACCTTTCTATCTTTACACTCAACTTATAAATATTTAGTTTAAAATATTTTTAATCTGTCGGAAAAAATGGGTTTCGATCCCGAGCTAGAGCATCCTTGAGAAGAGTCTCATCTCAAAAAAGCGCTATTTAAATTATCTCTTTGATTTTATTATTATTAAGGACCCTAAGCAAAAGAAGACTTAAGCGCAAGTAATGGTACTCCTTGGCTTATTTGCAAAAGGATACGCCTGTAAAAAATGGCCTTAAATGCCTTTATATGCGTAATAAACCTACAATAAAGTGACACCTATAACAAGCACCTTGATTCCCTACTTTGTTTTATGTCATCTATTATTTTCGTCACGGGCAATGGGTATTCATTCATCCAGGTGTTTTTAATATATTCAAATTGGTAAGCATCGGCACCCATTTGCGCAGTGTTGGATGCTGTTTGTTCTCTAAAATAATGGAGACTAACGGCTGAATATGATCATGATTCCAGAAAAAAAACATCTATCTACTTGGTCAAATTGTCGCACAGCAATAAGTGAAGGTTGCACTGTTCCCTAAAATAAGTATACCATATAAACGGTATTCTTCATTCGTATGGAAAATATTATCTTCAACTCAATCAATCCAGTTTTATAGCTAAGATCCACTTACAATAAATAGTAACGTCACTCGCAGTTTTTCATTATAGTAAGAAATTAAAGTTGATAGAATTTATATCAACAATTTTTATACAAATACTGTCGCGTTTAATGAAATGAAGTAAAATATGTTTATCCTTTATGGGACATCGACAACTATTTTAGTAATTTGTTACTAGTTTTTAAGAGTTTATTCTATCGAGCTCGTTATGCTTTAGATTTGTATTTTTTTATACAACTTATATAGGGTGGCCAATCATAACTTGTTCATTTTCAATGTTTTTTTTTATACACGTTATATAACTTTACTACCCCACGATATTCAGCAGCGCCTGCGGTACGCCATTCGATTTTAATACCTAGCCAGAGATAACAACCACTTTTTGAACAACTTGATAATGAGTGATGAGGCCCATTTTCATTTAAACGGGTACACCAACAAACAAAACTGCAGATTTTAGGGTACTGAGAATACCAGTATCAATTGCATTCCCAAAAATGCATCAATTGCAATCATTACATCAGTATCAATTACATTCCCAAAAAATGCACTGTTTGGTGCGGTGTTATGGCTGAAAGAGTTATCGGTCCCTTTTTCGTTAAAAATAGGGATGGTTAGCCAGAGAGAATCAACGGGGCCCTGTATAGGAAAATACTTGTTTTTTTTACGCTAGCGGTCGAAAATAATCCGGAAGTATGGTTTCAACAGGATGGAGCTATTGCCCATACTGCCAGGGCAACAATGGCGGTGTACGCAGTACAAAGATGTACATCATTCAACCTTTCATGGGCCATCCTGAATAATATGTCAATCTTGATTTTTGTTTTTTTAACGCAAAAGGCCATTTGGCCGGTTAAATAAATTAATGAAAATAGAAATTAAAATAAATATATTTAATTACTGCTTAACTCATAAAATGTTTACAAGTAGAGTTACATATTGTTACAAAATAGAGTTACATATTTTTAACGATAAATAAAAGGTATTCGTTAAAATTACTGAAGAAAAATCGTTTCATGGTTTGTTATATGTGGCATTTTTCAAACTACTAAATAAAAAAAAATAACTGAATATTCAGTTTAAAGATTAACAGAGTTAATAGATTGTTGTGCATACTCTTATATTAAATTAAAAGAAGTTTAATCAAATAAACCTTACTTACATCTGAATCCAAAGTATCTTGCAGTTTGCAGTACGTTAACATTCAAAACGTGACTTTTCGCGAAATCTTTAATCTTGTTCAGCACTTGATGATCAAAATCTCCATTTACTTCATTAGACGAAGAACTGATCATTGATCTTGGTGCTCCATTACTCGATGCATTTACTTCTCTAGGTTTCAAAGATCCTACAGGTTCAATTTTTATACCTTCAAATATATCGTACGTGTCTTTTGATAGAGTTTCGTCAACAAAACCCAAGAGTTCTCTTTCTAAATTTTCAATATCTTTTCTTTTTCCTGTTTTTCTTACGCCGTCTTCTACAAAATCAATGACTTTTGTTATTTTATCTAAAATCGATCCGTTTTTGTCTTTGGGTTTGTCTGTTTCTTTCTTGTTTTCAACAATTTTAATAAACTCATCTAATTTTTGATCTGCGTTTTTTGAATCGATTGGCAATGGTTTAAAAATTTGAACTTGTTCTTCTGCTGTTTCATTATTTACACTTGGATAATCCTGAATAACATTATGTTTTACGTATGCATTATTTTTCACTTCGTTCTCTCTTACATCTAAAGGTTTTTCGGTTTGTTTGCTTTCGAATTTGACATTATCATAAGAACTAACCCTTTCATTTGAAGGCCTCAGCATTGGACTAATATTAGCCTTTTGTCCTTCAGATATCCTTTTTAAGTCATCTACAGCGACGTTACTTCCACTTCTTCTGACATTTGAGTAGCAACTACAAAGGTTGACATTCATGAATATGACTAAAAACATAAACAAAGCGGGCCTACTCCACCTTTCATCTCTGAAAGTTCTTTTCAAAAAGCACTTAACTCCTTTTGCTCCTTCCATTTTCTTTTTTTTATCCTACTTAATTTAAATAAACGGCACTCTAAATTCTCGTTATGTAAAAAAGAAATATTCTAATGTCCATTTTTCACATCTTTATTCTCATATCATTGCAACACTGTGGAAGATCTCAGCATCTGAAAAAAGAAAAAAAAATGGTTTGTAAGTAAAACAATGTTGATCAATATACGAGTAGATTAAGGAGAAGATATTCGATCAATTATTTAAATTGTACTCAATTTATTGAATAAAAAAACACGTTTCTAAGTGCTCAATTTAAAAGATTCGGAAAAGTGTTTTTTTTTTCTGAAAATTTAAAATCGGAAAGGAAACCTTATTTCATTTTAATGATTTAAATTAGTTTCAGCATTTTTCTTATTTATTAAGAATGTATATAACTGTAGAGTGTATTTGATTCGTAAAAACAGTTATATGTGAAACTACTCGTAGTATATTTAAATCTTATTTGTTATTTAAACTTGAAGAAAGTTATATTTTTTCCAGTATTCGTTTATAATTAATTCTACAATAGTACCCTCTTATCCACGTTTTCGTTTCCCACATTTTCACTTCCCGCGTTTTCACTTCTAGCGTTTTCGCTTTCCGCATTTTCGCTTCCCGCGTTTTCGCTTCCCGCGGTTACCATTCCTGTAACATGTTTTCTTAGTTATTTAAGTTTATTTTTTAACAAGTAATAATTTATTAATTAAACTTTATCATAGGTATTCGATAAAGTTCACATGTAGATAAGAAGAAGAAAAAACAAAGTATACCACTATATTTCCCTACTTTCCGATATACGTGTTGAAGCATATATGGAAAAATATAATGTTGATCATACCTATTGTACGATGTTTGTTTACAATTAACATTTCTTACCGTTACTGTCACTAGTATATCGATACTATTTGATAACTGCGTGATATTAATTTTAACATTTAAGAATGTAACTAAACAACGCGTCTTTTATCGGTTCTAGTTGACCAACTACTGATGATAAAGGCATTGAATTTTGATTGTAATATAACCTAACTATGTGTTAGACGTGTTCGCACACGCTCATACTAATTCAAATCGGAAACGTTTGGACCTTAATGGTATATAAGGTTCGGTATATGTGTTGGACCGTATCCCCCGCAAAAAAAGTATATTGTTTACTTGATAATCTATTGTACCGAATTGTTCCGGCAACGTTTTTTACTACTCTTTTACTAAAATGAAAGGTTCATCCAAACTGAGTCTAGAACAGTTGTTTCCTTACATGGTGTAAAGCCAAAGAGCGTTATATAAAAGCCCGGTATACAGTAAATATGAAACTGAAAATCTAGAATATCCCTACTTTAATAAAATCATCCAACGGTTGAGAAGATTCGAGAGAAGTACTTCAAAGATTTTTATTTTCTTATTTATTAAAGGTTTTCACAATACTTACATTTGCCAAAGGCTATATACTTACATGAAAATGTATTTCTTAAAAAGTAATTTAACCTTTAGATTATAAACTTGAACTAACTTCATTTTAATTTCCTATGTGTAATTTTTATTTAAACTTCCAAGGTTCTATCTTATTGAAAGTTAATGAAGTAAAACCAACATGGATAAACAAGTATAAACCTTAAACACAATAAATAATAGACTGACAACACATATAACACATCTTTAACTAGTAGAAAAATACATTTTGAGATAGAAATGTGATGCTGATCCCCATCACAATTTTTATAGTATAATCCCTACCACGTCACATCTCTATTTGTGTAGACAAATAGAACAGATCTTTCCTTAATTTTGTCCATACTCATATCTTTCGTTTTTAACTTTTTCGTATTTCAGAATTTTGGGTCACGTCTTTTTTATTTTTTTCCTTTCTTTTTGTACTTTATACGAATATATAAGCAAAAAAAATTATAAATCGTTAATTTTTCATATTTTTACGTGAGCAAAACATCTCAGTGTAAATTTTTTTTATCTGAATCAATGCATCTTATTTCAATCCTCATCCTTTCCTAATGTCATTATTTATTTTACCAATCATCGTTTTTATAGACATTCTACGCAACACTCTAAACAAAAATGTATTTATTAATCTTGAAATGACTGTTAAAACTTTAATTTAAATTTACGTTCAAAATATAAATTCCGCACATTTTAAGTGTTCTTTTTCTTTTAAGTGATAATTATAAAAACATTTATACAAAATGTATAGTTAAAATCTATTACATTCTGCAGCCCCCTGAGGCTAACAGGCATAAGGGGTGGGTAATTAGTTTTCTAAATCCTTTTGTATCTCTCGCAACGTAATATAGCTCTTCACATCCGCAGGCACACTCGTTCTGATACAAATTAAATTATCTCATATTAACTTTAATTATACTTAAACTTAACTGTTTTAAATAATGATCATTTATATCAAACGCGTATTTCAACGAACTGAATGCGTCAATGTATCATTATTTTAAAATGTGTGTCTGTTTGGGAATACGTAACATAGAATGTCAGGCGGTGAACCGATCACGGCAGAGTTGTTTTGTGTTATCCTTGTGTTTCTGATTAAAGTAACAGGGTGTTAAATTAGAATAATAAAAGGACAATTTATATAGCGCTGTTTAGAAAGCAGACTCTTCAAAGGATGTCTACGTTCTGCCTATGGAATCAAACCCCCTCCCAAATATTAAAATATTACAAAAAAAGTTGTTATATGTAATGATGGGAAGGTAGCGGTTGCAGCTATGAAATTCGGAACTAACCAGCATATGTATGTTTTTTTTAAATATGTGTATTAAAAATACTACAGAAAACTTCACAAGGGAAATATCAACTTTCCACTACAACAACAATTGTATGTGTTACTATCACATCTCGGAAGATCTACAAAGGTTTCTTTGCAATCCGTCTTCCATACAATTGTTTTGTAGTTTTTAACCTTATATTTCTCTCTTAGCCCTTGCCGATCTGTGAACGGACAAGAGTGACCAAGACTTATATTTTATTTAATTTCTCGAAATATACTGCTTGCAGGGTCTTCATACTTTATGTATTCCTCATCGAAACCTCTATGATTTGAATGATGTCATTACGAAATAAAATCATTCATAAATATCAACAGAAATGAATGATATTAAATCGAGAATTGACGAAATGTCAAAACATTCCGTATGACTCATTCTTTTTTGACAGTTAATATTTTACGAGTACATTCGTTCCAGGGATTGGTTACCAGTTTTATAATCCTATTATTTTTTATCTGGTAGGGTAATACTGCGGCATACGGACATCGGGGCAAACGGTACACCCCCTTAACGTTTTACTCATTCCAAACCTAGTTATACATGTTGGCCACCATTGTGAGTATTTTTCTCAACGTCAGTAGTGTTGCGCTCCGCATAAAAACAGTAATCTGGTAATATCTCAATAATTTTTGAGATATTTATTATTCTTTGTGCCTGCCGTCTTCCTACTGGTAAGGACCAATACACAACAACTGTATTTTCGTTATAATGACATGAATATTTCTGTTTCACTGCAAGTTTTCTTTTTGAAGTTATGTTTCTATCGTGTTTAGCTAATGTCAGTGCAGTGTATTAGGGAAGGCAAAATACAACCCCGCGATGTTTCATTTTTTGCTCCATTGAAATTCAATACAACGAAAGTTGTACATTTACGTCGTTATCCAACATGTGGAATAACCAAAAATACATTTAGATCTCTACTTCAAGAAGCATGGAATCAGGCGTTGGTAATGCTGTCAACGGCTTCAAAAACTTCAAGAAGAGGGCATAAAGGGACTGAGTCCAGAATCTTGACCACCAGCAAATTTATTTCTTAAATAAATGCTAAGAAGCTACAAATATTTTTTTCTTTATTATTTCAGTTTCAAAAAAATAATAATTGAGATGGCGGGAAATATCGATAGCGATGATAGCGATTTGGAATTTGAGGCGACAGGTAATATATCAGAATGAGAAGATTTTGTCGAGGTACAGGATTAAGTAGATTCTGATTTGGAGGCCAGTGAAGAAGACGAAGAAATATTATTTACATCAAAACATGGATTTTCAAATTTTGACCTATTTTTAAAGTGTTTATATTTTCCAAATGGCATATTTTATTGATTTGAATTTCGTGTTGGTTTTTATATTATTATTTTTGAATTTATATATACATTTTATATTTTGTTAATATGTTAATTATTGTCTTAATTCGAATTATATTTTTATTGCCAAAAAATACACGCTACATTTTATTGTATTATATAATTTTATGATTTTTTTTTTAAAAGGTTGGAGACCTCTTTTTAGTCATGCGCATTCTGAACGTTGTGCAGACCGAACGACGCAGTGGGAAAATGATATTCTTATAGAAATGTCGCCTCTCTGTTTCAACTCTTATTTTATCATTTCTTACACTTATGTTATATTATTCGACATTTTATTACATAATAAAATGATGTTTATAGCTAATTACAAAAAAAAACTAATAGATTTTGCATAATTTTACGGCTAACCCTTGTCCTTAAACTGAACGTATAATATTACGCAAACTGATGGAATCACTCACAATTACGTTATAAAAATAATTAATTTTTAAAATGATCGAAATTATGTCCTTATAAACATTATTTTATTTATTATTCAATTAGAAATATGCCCCTTTTAGGCATCAATGAGCCTGCACTTGTTTTGGCATGGAATTTTTAAAATTTTAATAGTCTTCAATAATTTTATCATCCCATACCTAAATTACAGCTTCTTTCATCTGCCTCTTGGTGAAGCCACCCATTTAACGTATCTTAGCCTTTTGTCTTCCCGAAACCATACCTGGATTACAGATTCTATCATCTGCCTCTTGGTGAAGCGATTCATTTAACGTATCTTAACATTTTGTCATCACAAACCATACCTGAATAACAGATTATATCATCTGCTTCTTGGTGAAGCTACCCATTTAACGTAGATTAGTATTTTGTCATCCCGAAATTATAATCTTAATTATAGCTTCTATCATCTGCCTCTTGGTGAAGCAATCCATTTTACGTATCTTAACATTTTGTTGTCCCGAACCATACCTGAATAACAGGTTCTATCATCTGCCTCTTGGTGAAGTTATTCATTTAACGCATCTTACTCTTTTATCATCCCGAAACCATACCTGAATTATAGCTTCTATCATATGCCTCTTAATGAATCAATTCATTTAACGTACCTTAGCCTTTTGTCACCCCAAAACCATACCTGAACTACAGCTTTTATCATCTGCCTCTTGGAGAAGCAATCCATTTAACGTATCTTAGCCTTACAAATTGGCCACAAAATGTTCAAATTTCCACAGACCAGTCTATAAGAGCTATCCTCTCTTGGAAATATTTTACGGTGACCTTTGGGGTGTGACATGGCGCAGAGTCGAGTTGAAAAACTACACTTCAGTTTTATTAATAATAATTTGTATTTGATATTTGGGTTGAACTTGGACTGGAATCAATTAATAAATACCTTCAGGAAATTTCTTTTTCCAAATCAATAAATGAATATAAATTTAAATTTAAAATACATAAAAAGTAATGTTCGTATTTGATGCGTGGCATATATCATGTAACTGATTCGATTTATCACTCAATTTTGTGTTACTATAATATTAAGTGAAAAAATTAATTCCTCGGTTATTTTTTATTAATATCAATAAATATTAATCAATTTCGAACTAAAATATTTATGACTGTTAATTTACAAAAAAGAGTTAATTGATGTTTAAAAGGTTGTTAAACAAAATTATTTCCAAGTAAGCCTCTCGAATAAAAACCATTTTCATTGTATTATATACATTTTTTTTTGTTAATTTTCCGGAGAGAGAAGAAATTTACTCAATTTAAACCGTTTAAAGTTGTAATACATTTATTAAACAGCTTCGAGGAAAACCCTCAGTGAGCTCCATCATTATATTTTAATGAGATGGTTTCAGGTGTTTTCAGGAATTAATAACACGTGAGAAAGGTGGACAGTTAATTTTTTTTGTATGAAGATAAGGAAGGAGTTTTAAAGTTAATTAAACTGGTTTTATCCTGGTCATTTGCATTTCATAACTCTGAGTTCTCGATTTATTTTTCTTGTTTATTCATTGGGGTTCATTTGCATTGTTAGATTTCGGTTTTTAGTCAGATTAAGATAATAAGAATCGGGTATTGTTTTACAATCTTAGTGGTAAAATAAAATTCCCAATATCACATTTACTGTCAATTTCTTTACATATTTCTCTTATCGGGCAATCCACATTTACACTAGTTCAAGTTGATGCAGGGTGCATTAATATCACAGCATTAAACTTTTTCTTCTCTTATTTTTTTTTCTTTCTTTCTCTCAATTCTGATTTATTTTTATATTTAAGCATTTTTATAAACATGTTGATTTTATATTTAAGCATTTTTATAAACATGTTGAGTTAATTTTGTTTGAATGCAACTGTACTTTTCAGTCCATACGAATATTAAAAATGACGCTCGTATTATATTAGTAACTATAGATATTGTTAATTTTTTTGTAATGTTATTAGAATTTTGACGTCTGTACTCATGTGCTGCTTTACGTTTATTGTTTTATTGTAAATGTATATTTTTTATATGGTTTTGAGATATTTGTTTTTAATAATTTATGTTAGAAAACTTGTTTTTTGTACTGAACAAAACACTCACTATTTATATATATTTTTAAATCACATTATAAAGTATTGTACATAAATTAAAAAGTTTATGTTCTTTATTCTCATTGTTTTATATTTATGTTCAACAATATTTTACTCTTGGAACTTTAATCCCTTTACCACTGAAACTTAGGACTTGAATCTCTCAAACCAGAGTGCTTGTTGAAAAGTGGTACCTTGCACAGAATAAAGCAATATACGCACAGGCATCTCTGATCTATCGGATGATAGATTATCATACTGGATATCGATGAATAGCCTTTCATCGTCATCATGTATGAAAATTTATTCGAAAAAATATGAAACTCAATATTCAGTGGATGCGGCATAGATATGACATTTCAAATCTGTCACGTGAAAGACATTAAAATACTCGAAAGGTCACGATTTATATAGTCTCACCATCTAAATCTGGGAACCTCTACAATAACTTTTATGTGAAGGTGACTAGCTTCCTCGCAATGCACTGTTCGCAAACTTTGATATATGTTTCTTGTTCATTCTCATTATATTGCACCAAGGTTTTAAAAGGATAAATTATTGGATTGATTTACATCTAGAGCCCTTATTTGCATAATATATATTCAATCCAATTTATTTTTATTCAAATTATCAGTTACTTACTGGCTGAGGAAAATGAGATATGGGTCAACCGATAGAACAGGTATCCTATAACAAAGAAAAATTCAATTTAAAAATACTTCATTTTGTTTCTAATTAATTATCGAAAAATTATTTAACCAAAGCAACAACAACCTGAAAATCTCACCCCATGTTTTTATAATGAGGTGTAATCCTATACAATCCACTTTTAAACTGCGTGACAAATACTAGAATTTAAGCATTTAAGGGTAATACTTTTTTTATGTTAATAAATGTTATAATTAAGAAGAAGAAAAATGAAACCTGTAGTATAGCTTAAAAAATACTTTAGTTTAATCAAGCAGCAATTAGTTTATTTAGCTAAGAGAAATCTCATGAATAAATTAAACTCGAATCGTTTATCGCACTAGTCCACACCTTATCAAAATGGTGTTTTTTTTATGCAAATAGGACCCTTTTAATTTTTAAGTAATAAAATTAAGCCTTATTCCTTAATTATCATAATGCCTGACTTTATGGAGCTTAGAAATCAGATAAACTACTTATTTTCAGTCTCATCTTATTCTCACAAGTTTGCCTCAGTGGTAATTAATTTATTATATATTTCATACAGATATTTATATATTTTATATGTTTATATATTTCATAAAATAACAAGAAACAAATTGAATTATAAAACGTATAAATATGATATAATGACAATAGGAACAATGATGTTTGCAATTTCCCTTCGAAGTGGCTTAGTTATGCTAACAAAATTTATTAAAAAGTTCAATCCTCAATTTATCCACCGATATATGGAAAATATCGTTACCGGAAAATTCTATCAACGGTCATAAGTATACGAGTGGTGCTACTTTAAACAGCTCAGTTCATGGGTACGGTACGGAAAATAATCTTAATTCACATAAATAATTGTCCGATACCTAAAAAAAAACTTTATCGATCAAGAAAACTTTATCAATCAACATTAACATATTTCCCGATAGCTATTTATTATATATTTGTATAAACAGGTGAGCAGATCTATTTTAAATTTTGAGGAGTAATATATAAAAATAACCAATAAATAATGTGAGATAAAGCCATTGGTATAATCTTTATTCTGTGCAATAATGGTATCGTCAAAATCTCTTTTGGACTGGCTAACCTTTCTGTGAGTTCTGGGTTCCTTTTTGTGTTACATTTGATTGACTCACACTTTAATATCCTACGAACTAATATATTAAACAGAGATCTCATAATAACACAATCACCGAATATCCTAGCGACTCTCTTTACAAGTCCCAGAATGTTATAGGCAGACAAAAATATAATTTCATTATGAAAAACGATCGGCTTATTACAGATTAAGTACCTTAAGCCCTGATGGGTTCTAGCAGTGTTTTATTTCTTATGAATTTTATTTACTTTATATGAACATACATACATATCATCACACCGTGCTCTTTACGGGGTAGGTAGAGATAACATATCCAACACTTTTCTATCCATGCATACAGCCTTTCCATCCTCTTCATTTATACAAGTATATCTCGTCATGCACAATCTTCTATAATTCATGCTTTACACTTGTGATTCATATACTCACTTAGTAATTAATTCATCATTCATTCTCTTCACATATCCAAACCATCTTAAAGCTCATTTCTTTGTCTTACTCAAAAACATTTATCTAATTCATGCATTCATTTTTTGTGTCTTTATTCAGCCTTCTTTCAAACATTGAAACTCTACAAAATGTCCTTCGTACACTAAGGAAATTTTGTGCAGCATAAATCTAACTATTATTTTTCTTCTGCTAAGGTCAAGTTTTCCTTCCATACAACAACGTGGACACTGACACATTATTACGTATTGTCATTTATGCTCCATTTACCTTGTTCCCTGTTGCTCCTCTTATTTCAATGCCCCTTTCAGCTCACCCCCCACAAGCAAACATACTGCCCAGATAACAGAACTTACAAATTGCTTTAAAGATAACCATACATCGCACACACTTTTTTACCACACTCCATTTTATAACCATAGTTTTTTTTATTTCGCTACATTAATTTTCATATCTTCTATTAGGCATCTCTCATATATCTCACTTATCATATCCCTTAAACCACCTTCATTTTCAGCAAGTATAACCATATCATCTGCATACAAAAGTTCATATACATTTACTGCGCTCATTCTTACACCTCTCCCATCATCTTTTTAATCTGACACGATTTTAAATACATTTATTATTTAAGTCATATTATGTATTCTAACTTAAGTTCGTACTTTTGATCAAACGACACTTTCTTGTACCATCTTTAATTAATATTTTGGAACATTGAAACCACTATCGTAAACTTATCCCAAGAAGGCACTTAATCAACAGGGCTAACAAGGTCTGGTTATTACCTTTAATAATTAATATACACGAGTTAGAAGCAATACGAGTACAAGAGAGAACACTTGTACTCGTATTGCTTGCCAAACCAGCGAAATAATGAAAACAAAACTACTCAAAATTTTATCCCAGTATTAAAATTTAACCCCTTTACGACTAGACCTTGTTCTTAAAGCCCCATGGATTTGCATAGCAATTAAAGTGTTGAGCATTTAGTACACAGAAAATCATAGGGGCTGAAGAAAAACCACTATTTCTGAATTTTTTCATTAAATATTTATTCCGTTTTGTTAAATTGATTATTTCTCTAAATCTTCATATTTTCTTTATTTTATCCATTTGGGTCAGAATATCAGCACTTTCACTAAAATATGTCTTTAATAAGCTTTTTTGTCTACACAGTTTATGGTCGATTTGGTAAGGGGCTTGACCTAACGAGGGTTTTGGGTTCAATTCCTGAAAAAAAATCCCTTTCTGGTTTTATTTATATGCAACAATAATCTTACGTACTTGACATGTAGAAGTGTCGTCATATTTTCATGTATAATATTTTCTTTTAATTTGCACGCATTGAAGTCTGAAAATTAAGCCTTTTAATAGAAAAAAAAACCCCGGACATGTACCGTACACCGGAACGAACCAGTCATGGGTCTCCTTATACCCCTGAATAATGGTTTGGAAAAATGACTGTGTCATTTGAGGGAGAAAACACAGTGTTAGATTCGAACCAACGACCAGAAAATCCAGTGCGTTACCACGTGGCCATATACTTCAATGAATGAAAGAGCATCGTCCTAGGGTATACGGTTCTAGTTACTGGACAAACTCTAAAAGTTTTCTTAAGTACTATTGCGAATTGTATCGAAACGTCCTCATATAAAAGATCAACAAGATCAAGGAAGTCATATCTTAAAAACGTTCGATTTCACGAGGGTTACCTGTTGGCATCAGACGGGCTTAATCATTGAACCCTTAATTTAAATTTTAAAGTGAAATATAGTTTTTTTGATTGAAAATATCAATTTAAATATTTTTTTAAAAATCTACAAAATGGATTTATTGTATTTTGACCCGCACCAAAATAACTGTTGTTAGCATTATGACTGGTTTGGCCTGTTCTTACCCAAGCCCTGAGGCTTGCAAGGTACAAGTGGACTTCACAGCCATGTGGAGATGTGAGGTGTGTTGATAAAAATCAACTATATGGCGTGTCAGAAAATGTGCTTGTAAAATTAAAAACCTTCGCAATATAATGAAATTGACAATTTAAGATGTGATTATATATTAACACATATTGAACACTATCTTTCTTCCAACGAGGGGTTGCGGGCTCGATTTTTAAGCCCAAAATCCCCGTACTCAGATTTAAAAAAAAAAGGTTCCAATCGCTAGAGGTAAACTTTTTTTCAACGTTCTGATATGTTAAATGAGATCTCTTTATTACAATAATACGTTTAATACACACATATATACTCGTACTATTGCGTCATTTTCTTGTCAAGGTAGACAGAGACGACAAAGCGCTAGACTTTCTTATCTCGACATACATGTCTTGCCTTTTCTATATCCATATATGCACTTGTAACTCCTATGATTTCTCCGATTTTTTACACTTCCTTCTTTCAAAATGTCATTCACTTGATCTAATTAAACTTGCCTAGGCATTTCTCTACCCGAACTTCTATTCATATTTGTAATTTATATTTGTTTTTTAGTACTTTTTCATTCATTCGTTCTATATGCACAAACAGTTTTTAAAGTACTTCACATCTTACTCAACATTATTATCCTTACGTTCACATTAATCCCTTTCATTCCGTATTCTGTCATACTTTGTCGCGTCATGTATTTTTCTCCCATACAAATGTTATACAATACCATTACGCTATGTCACTCTGAGGGTAGGCGGATAGGATAGATATCCATCCCTTTCTGAACATCCACTTAGCTCTTAATACGACTTCATCCATACAATTCGACAAAAACGTTCTTCGAATTCTAATACTTCTTACCTTTCCCTCGGTTAAAATAAGCCGTACTATCTTCTTCCACTATTTTCTTGATTTACCTCTTCCTCAGTCTCCATCTCAGATTCCACTTATAATTCTTTTTTTTATAAAATCCACCTCAAACAAACAGTTATCTTTTGTATGATTATTGAGTACTCGATCAAAGACTTAATACGAGATATTCTATTGAATTTATTCCTTTTTAATAATCCCTTTTTATATACAAGATTGGCTTCTATATATCAAGTGAAGAACTTGCACACTACATATAAAATAATACATAAATATATTTAGATTGATTATTAATAATAAAAGGACAATGTTTTAAGTACATTTAAGACAGCACACTCTCCTTTAAGGCGCTATATCTTGAACTTGAGTATAAAAATAGGAAGGTAGTGGCTGTGGCCATACGATAAGGAATTTCCTCGTATCTTCATATATAACATACTAAGAAACACAACTGCTAAAACCACGGAAAATTTACCAAAAGATGACGAACTACAAAGAAACCTTTGTAGATCTTCCGTGATGTGATAGTAATACATTCAGCTGCCGGTATAATGTAGTGCTTGGTGTGTAGTATTCATATGTAATCGTACATTTTGATAAGACCTTCTTAAAACGAGTGAGGGGAGTAGTTTATATGCCTGTATATTTCCTAATTTTTTTATATAATTTTAAATATATTACAATTTTTACGTGTTAAATATTAGGGTTAACGTGTGTACAAGAAAAAAATTGATGATCTCCATGGCCTAGTTGGTAAGACGCTTAACTCTCAACTCGGGGAATATAATGTCGAACGACACATTGAGAAGGATGCCTACGGTAAAATAATGAAAGATGAAATGTAAGATTGTAAATAAATAAGCCATCAATTAGCAAAGAAGGACTAAGAAATTCGAGACGATTAAAAAAATAATTAATGAAAATAAAAAAAACAACCAAATGCTGAAAGATAAAAGATTGTAATAGAAGAGTATACAAAATGTGTTATGTATGATATACTCTTGTATTACAAAGGCTTTTCAAGTGGCAGAGGTAAAGTGCCAGAATATAATAAAGTGAAGATCTGTCCTCTCTACCTTCCGCAAACTAGGCATGGCGTGATGGTGATGAAGACTTTTAATAAATATAATTTTAGAAATTAATTAAATTTATGATTACTAAATATTACGTCAATAAATTAAATTACTTGGGACGTGTCATTAGCCATACAATTGCATTAAAAAAATGTTCACTTTTGTTTAAGGTGACCCTCAAAATGCTAAACGGAAAAAAACGTGCTTCCTTTGGAGCGCACAGTAAAAGGTTTCTCATTTCAATAATTGATAAGACCTGTAAAATTCTCAGCTTCATCACATAGAATATTTGAAGCTATGTTGGAGATAATGTTTTTTTAATTTTTTTAAGAAACACGATTTTAACTTAATGAAATTATGTAAAAAGGTTCAAATTACTTTTCGTATGTTCGATACTAAACAGTTTTTCGCATTTTAATAACCGAGAAAATGTAACGCCATATGCTTTGGTTCAAACCAAAAAAGATAATTAAATAATATCTCTAAAAACGGTTTTATACCCTAGTTTTTTTTTGTTCCTTTTATCCAAAAAGTGTTTTAACCAAATAAGCAATATGCTCATGCTGGTTATTCAGATGTTTCTCTAATTTAAACTTTTATTGCCTTGTTCTTGAATATGTTTAGTTTATATTGTACAGTGGTCGTCCCTTTTTCACTGTTGGAATATATTCAATGGAAAATTTCGTATCGTCAGGAGATGAATTGAAACCAAAAGTTACGTAACAATGTCTACGACATTCACCACCTTTCATCTATCACACCATCGCAAGAACAATAAAAATGAGTACAGCACAATGAAATGTTTTAAGATAGGGAGAAAGGGAGAGAAAAAGAGAGGAAGAAATTGAGAGAGATAATTATAAGTACACATATACTTTGGCGGGATGTCCTTGAAGGACGCGATGATGATTTTGATTGTTTGGTATTTAAATAAAATACGTAAATTAGCAATGCGGAAAGAGAGGGTGAATGAATCAATGAATAATAATTAATAATTAATTATTAATGATGCTTTATTTATCGGTAAGTAGGTATTTATACATTTCAGAATGGGCGCGGGAGTGCGCCCGCAATATATTTTTATCTCGCTTCTGTGCGTGCAGAGATGGTCGATTGAAATATTGCAGACATCGCAAATAATATTGTGGGTAGACCATTTGTTGGCGAAAACGGCGAGACAGCGCGATGCGTTCTCTTTCTACTGTGGAATGTATCGTAAATAGTATTTGTGGGTAAACAATTTCAAAGTTTTGGTATGCGACCTTTGGACATATCCGAAGGTCGTTTCGTCGGTCGTTGACCGTGTGTGACGACAATATTCAGCGACGACAGTAGTTCCTACAATACCATCATGTCATCTCACTACCGGGGTAAGTAGAGAGGACAGAGCGCCAGACTTTTCAATCTTGACACACTTCTTTCGCCTCTTCCACTTTTTGACTTTCTACCTTTCTCTCTTTCAGAATATAATTTATTTGACCCAACTTTTTTTGGTCTTATTCTTACACGCCTTCCACTCACATCTGCACTAAATATCTGCTTTGTTAATATTTCTTCATTCCTTTCTTCTTCATCTGCACTAAATATCTTTTTTATTTTTCTTTCTTTTAAGCTTGCTTTTTTTCATCTCGATCGCTTTTTATTAAATATAAGCTATTGCTGTTAATCGCACACTGAGCATAATTTAATGATTTTCAAACTTTGTCATTCCACAGTGTCCTACAACAGCCTGCCAATTAGTGGGATGATTAATCTTGTATTTACTAACATACATATAATCAAGCTGTGTCGCTTGCAGGGTAAGCAGAGAAAACGTATCCCCAAACTTTTCTGTCCAAGCGCACACCATTTGCCTCCTCCACATTCATACACATCTGGCCATGCACGATCTTATATTACTTATACTTCTCACACTATCTTGATCCAGTCACGTTTTTTATATACATCTTCCATGCACACCTTGCATATCTGACTTGTATACTTGCTTAGTGTTTATGTCATAATTCATTCTCTCCACATTCGTTCTCTCCAAACCACTTTAAAGCTCATTTCTTTGTCTTACTTAAAACATCAATTTTATCTATGCATTCCTTTCTGATATCTGAATTCCGTCTTCTTCCAAACCTTTACTGCACGCATCTCCACAGCATTAATTATACTCTTATCCTTTTGTTCGGTCCAAGTTTTACTTCCATCCTGTATTTTAAAATACTAATTCTCTTTTTCACGTATGTATGGTTTTTTTTTTATTACAGCGACCGTCAAAAATCCAGAATCGCAGAGGTAAGTCGTTGCAAATGGAACCAGGATTAACTAAGTTAAAGAACCAGGATTCACACACATAATACATTATATTTATCGTATGCTTTAATTCAAAAATGAATCACTTCCATACAAAATGGACAGGGTAATTTGCAAAGTATAATTTAGACGTTGCGTCCTGTTGTGATCGTGCATCAATCCTTTGAATTACGATTGCCTGTTTTTTTTTTGTATCACGCGGCGTCCCTAGAAAATGATAGACACACCTTTGATATCCTTTGGACTAATAGGTAAGTCAAACATAATTATAGGTATGCATGCATAGGAAATTCATAGATATATAAAAAAAGTTTCGTACTATCCGCAGTTTGAGGCACCCACTGAGGGTGTTGGAAATTATCCTCCTTAGATAAAGGTAACTACTGTATTTATTTTAACTCAATTATTACATTTGATCAATCCTTATTTAAAAGTTTAACTATTGTACTTTAAATCTTATTTCCCCGACTTCACGTCAAACAGAGGGAAGAAGCTCTCTTACACCACATACTTGCTTGAACCGTGAAGTTCTATAAAAGCCAACAGAATCACAGCAATCCTCTTATCGCTACCCTGGGGGCTTAGAAAAGTTAATCCAATATACCTTTCCGTTATAAGCACAGGCTTCCGAATCATCATCTGTTGTTTGAATAGTACACCTACAGTATTAGCTGGGAGGACCATGGTCGAATGAATGTGCTGGAATGCAAGTAGCCTGAACAAGTACAAATGTACTTGCCAAATAATTAGTTGTAAGAATTGTTATCTAGTTATAAGTAGTATTTACGTGTTAACTATTTCATAGAAATTTTGTATGAAGATTTTTTAAAATTCGAGTATAATGACATATAGGAAATAAAAATTAAGTAATTTCATTGTCATAATATATAAATAAGATTTATTATTATGGTATGAATTTGTACATAGCCTTTGGTAAATGTTTGTACTATATATATACACATGTATTAAATAAAATTTAAAAAAATGTTTTTAAAAGCAGTTCTTTTGTATAGTTTTTTTTTGTATTGACTGATACAATACCCAGTGTTCATACATGTCATATATAGATTGTTCTAGCTGGATCTTGACGACGCCACCCCAAGTATCATAGAGGTGGCCAAATACTAAATCCGAATCACCTGGGAGTAATCGTTATTTGGATCATCTGGTCTACCCGTCATGAAGAAGCTTTTTAAATTTTTTTTAAGACGGTCGTGGAACAAAATATAACTTCCACGTAGAAAATACACCCAGCCCGAATATTAGATTATTTTACATTAAACGTGATGTCATTAAATATTTTCCTCATGGGAGTCACAGCCTCTACACATCGGAGAAAGCGACATTCATTTTCATCCCACTTTTAATTCTCACACAAATCCCTGAAGTAATTAAAAGCGGGAGACATTGTTACCTTGAATTTTCTTATTATCAAATCTTTCATTACTCAAGAATTTATATAAAATTGAATTTGCTTTTAATTTTGATTCAAAAGTGAATAAAAAATGTTTTAAATTTGATTTGCCCATAAAGCTTTGAAAATGTTGACATATTTAATGATTTACTGTAGTCTTGAAAAACACTTGAGGATTTTTTTGAAAAGTTCTAATTATTTTTTTAATTACATTTTTACGCATTTAAAATACTCAAATAGAAAAAAAAGGAATTTTCACTTACTTCATTATTTATTATTAATCTTTCAATTGAATAAACATTATCAAAATAAATTTAATTATTATTATATTATTAAGGGTCAAACTCTGATTGGAACAATTTCAATTATAATTCAATTATTAAATTTCTTTGGTTTTAATTAAAAATATTTCATAATAAATTAAAAAAAACTATATCTGCAAACAACCGCGCTGTATGAAAGTTGCAAAAATGACAGCACATTACAATTGTAAAACTCTTGATGTATGGAAATGAGACTTAGACTAGGTACAAGAAAGATAAAAGTAAGATAAAACAAAGAAAAAAATAGGATTGTCAATGTATAAAATACAGCAAAATGAAGACACCAGAAATTATTGCATGGATAAAATAGATATTTTGAGGAAGATGGGGGAAGAAATTTTAAAATGATGAAAATATTAAATTTTAAAATGATGAAGATATGTATACTTTGCCTACCCTAAAAAAGGATATTACGTGATGTTATATGTATGTATGAGTATAAAGATAGTATATCTACTTACGTGGCCTCGTAAATGACTTCCTCTGTGGCCTAGTTGGACAGACCCTTCTTGTTCTGTTAGTACATAATTTATTTAAAGAGGGTTCCTATGTTTTTTTTAACTCAAGGCTTGTCTTAACACCTTTCTGGTAAGTATGAAGAGATTCTCTCATGGCAAACTACCAGGTTGTGGTATAATCAATGAAAGTGTAATAAAATATATGTAGACACTTTAAGCAACTCAGCTTCGGTAAAAAGCATTTTGTTGTAAAAACCTTTAAAAAAGTCCATAATTAATACATCGTAATAAAATTTATTCCCGTTATTATTTTTCCAATAATAATTATCGATATTTCAATTAATTATGTGTCGGTTATGAAGTTTCCAGAAAGATTTCTGTTCTTGGGCTCGTTATTTTACAATTAAGTGTAATTCTATTGCGGTAGTCACGCCGTTTCGGCGGAATAAACTGATTAATTGATATAATGAAATAAAATCCTTTACCTCTCCAATATCAAAGGTCAAAAATACTTCTCCAATGACAAAGGTTAAAAACACTATTAAGTATTTAGTGAGGAAGCAATGAACGGCAAATGGTTCCTATTCCTCTAGAAATTTATAAAAAAATCATAAATCTTTCATATCTTTGAACTTTCAAAATGATTTTGATTACCTTTTAAGAGTTATTCGAACCAAACAAAACATTAGTTAGAAATGCTCATTTGTGGTTAATTTCCTGATTTTTTTTATTATCGCTAATCGAAATTGGAAAGAACATAACAGTTTGGAAAAATGTAAAAAAAAATATTCAAGAAAATCTTTTAAATATTATTATTATTTTTTAATTACCGCTATGAAGACAGTCATAATGTGAAATGCATCAGAAATATCACTGTATTGCACTTTCATTTTACATATCATAATGTGACCAGTTTATTTCCACGTGTCAATCTCTTCGCACCAACAAGAAAGATATTAGATAACACAAGTCAGTACTTCCCAAACTTGAAAAATGAACCCAAATCTCACAGCATTGTTTTATCAAGTAATTTGTTAAAATGACATTTTATAATAAAATAAAATGTTTTTATATTTAATTTAAAGTTGAGCACTGTTGAGCTTTAAAGACAATAATTGATTGAACCAAACCACTGTTTTTTCCACTTAAGATAATGGTAATAATCTTACTGGTTTCGAAGTTTTCTCCTAATCATCAGGTGATCTTACACAAGACTTATGTTATGCTTAAGCTCGCATCGTCAGACTGGACGCATCTAAAGGTTAAAAAATCTAACTAGGGGTTTGAGGGGAGGCAGACAGGAGATGACTTCAGCAAGTAGCGGTAAGACTTTGAAAACATACGTGTATACCAGGATGACTTTGATATTTTGAACATCTTTAATCTATCCAATTTATTTCCTTTATTATTGATACATAAGAATTTCGCCTCACCGATAGAAGAAAACGTGTTATTTTCTCAATTATTAGGCCATTCCAAATTGATTGGATTATTCAATAAGTCGATTTTGTGTTCATTTAGTCTTTTTTATTGTAATTTGTCTTATCAAACACTGTTTATTTCACTTTTTGTAACGGTATAACCCTATCAGTTTCAAGGCTTTCACCTCATCATCAGGGGAGCACAAACAAGACTGAATTATGTTCGAACTGGTACCGATATACACGCTTCTAACGGTTGAGGATATTCGGGTTGGATACTGAAGGCTGAGGGAGGCATGGGACGACCTCGGCGAGCAGCGGCGAGATTCTTGGTATATATGTGTTTGCCAGATGTTCGCTTCGATGTACTGACTTAGAAATTTCTAGGGCCTCTAAACTGTTCCATTTATTTCCATAACTACTTATATGTAAGAATTTGGCATCATCGATAGAAAAAGTATGGTTTTCACGGTGACAATGATTAGCCATTTCATAATAAATTAGAGGATTTGTTAAGGCGGATTTGTGTTTACGAAATCTCTTTTCAAAGGATCTTCCTGTCTTTCCTATATAGAAATTAGCATAGTCAGCACATAAAAGTTTATACACACCACTGTTGTTAAGTATTCCATTTTTGCCTTTCTCTTGTCTTTTGCAGGAAATTTCTTTGGAACAGATCAACAGTATAATTGGACCTTTGTTGGTTTTATACGAACTTTGGTGTATATCTCTAAGTTGGCTAAAAAAGGCTTTTTGATAAGCGGTTCTGAGCACGGAAGGAAATGTTTAGGAAGCACCGCTTTAAGTAAAAACCTTAAGAAATTGTAAAGACTAAAACCTCCCTTTAAAATATATCGGTTATCAATAGGAATCAACCCTACAATAACCAATTAATTCATATGTCTTTCCAATTAGCCACGAAAGTAGTCTTTCATAAAAAGGGCGAAAATATATCAACTGTTTTATCATATTTTCTTCCTATAAAAAAACTTTTAATTTAAACATTATAGAATTTGAATTGACAAACGTAACTTAATCAAACTTTTTTTATTTAAATTGTAGTAAAATAAAATAAGAGTTTTTCATTTTTGTAGCATGAAATAAGCTTTTTTAAAACTTGTTAGCCTCTGTATAGCAGTAATTTGATTTAATAAACTCTTGTCTCTCGTAAAAAAAAATTTAAATATCCCCTCCAATCATCTTGAATTTTTAGTTCAAAAATCCCTGTTTCATATTTTTTGCAAGCCTTCCAGATTCAAAGAATTCATTAAAAATTATTTTATGAACAAAAAATTATTTTATTACATAACTCGGTTTATAAGACGTGTTTCAAATAATCTGTTTTAACTTCGTTATTTTAAGTTCATGTTTCGCGAATATAAATTATATTATGAAATATGAAAGTAAACAGTTTCTTATACGAAATTCTTGAGAAAACTTAATAAATTCGCATTTTAGCAAAATTAAATAACATCTCGTAAAATTTTTTTATAAAGTCGAAATCTTGACTAGTTTATTAAGAAACAAAAAAAAGCTTGTTTATCTTATAAACTTGAAAACTTTTATTAAGCGCTTTAAGAAACAACCGATAAAGATCCCTCTGGATGTCAGTTGTCCAATAGATGAAATATGGATAAGTTGTAGAGCTTCACTAAACACATAGCTTCACTAAACACACATCATAAATGAAACTTTAAAATCAAATTCTTCAAGTTGATCTACATATCTATTCTGATTCAGTGATTCATTTGATATAATATAGGTGGCGTTTTCTCCCTTTTTGTCAGTTAAAGAAATTATATACAGTAGCGTATTACCTACAGATAAACATTAGATGAAATAAGATCTGAAAATAAAATGTGTTCGGAAGTGACTGTCGCCAATCGAGTTTTAGTTCCTATTGCTTACAGTAATCGATAAACAATTAGTGTTGGTTCCGATATATTAAAGTGTTTTTTAATGAATTCTTATCCCAAGGTAGAGCATGTTTGAACGTATACCATACTGGCCACGTCCATTCTATGGTTAGGCGATGTTGCTATTAAAATTTGATACTCTGCCCTCAGAAGTACCTATGCCAACTAGAGTCGATGGAAAACGTATTATTTCGTTGTATTCTGAAATGTCAAAAATTGAATATCGCGTGACTATCAAGTTTCTCTCATAGACGGGAAAAGCTGGACACAGAAACTTAATGAAATAGACAGCATCTAAACATCTACATCTTTTGAAAGAAATTTGATAACCGCGTGATACTCATTTTGTAACATTTCAGAATATAACAAAACAGCACGTCTTCTATTGGTTTGATGATAAATAACTGAGAGTAGAGGAATTAAATTTAAACTTTACAAATACCTGACCATGTGGTAGACGTAGCCGGCGTGGTATTTGTTCATACACATTCTGACTTATTCAGGCCCGAACCTTGTTGACCTAATTGGTTTCTAGATGTTAATTCTATAGAATGACACTTTCAATCTACATAATGCACATATATAGTATTCATGCCATTTCTCTGATGTGGTAGACAGAGATAAAAAAGCTATAAACTTTCCTAACATAGCTTTTTCACCTTCTCCAGGTCCATATAACTTCTCATACAATTATTTTGTTTCACCTACTCCTTACCTTTATTCATTTTAAAATTTCATTCACCTAGTCCAACCATACATTGTATGTTAACTTAAAAATATTCGTCCTTATTGTGTTTCAGTTGTTTTTTTAAATTTATTACATCACGTTTTTATTATATCAAACACTGTTAATTTGTTTTAACAGTTGGTATACTGTTAAACTTAATTAAGGTTTCTTTTCAAGCTCTTTATTAATTTTTTTCCTCTTTTCAACGGTTTTAAGGTTTTCTATACACTTAATACAAATTTATTTAATTTATCTCACGCCAGCAGACAACAATGACTTCAAGATTACGTTTATTTTTAAATGATCAAAATATATAATTAAGAATAAATAATTACATTAAAAAAATATACTTTTTCAAAAAATCCAAATTGAAGATAGAATCAGTTGATTTAACCAAAGTATTTTCATCTCTGATCATCTCTGACCTGCACAAATCCGAACAAGAAAGCTACTCACAGAGTGCTCGTAAAAACCAATAATCCGTTCATCCATCCAACAGTAATGCATCTCCTGGGTTGTCTTCCAGCTGCATCAGATTTTACTCTCTAATTCGGTACCATCTACGGAAGAGAGCCAATTAAATAACAAGAGGTCGACGATTTTGTTTCCTCTAAATGTTTCGTTTCTTACATTTTGCAGAAAATCTAATTATGCTCCTGTAATATAAGATTTTTTATTTGAAGGGAATTGTTTTTATTTTATTTCTCGAAATAACTATTATAGTAATGAAGACGATTGTAAAAATAGCATGGAGCATAAAATTTTGCTTGTTTATTTGCTTTTTTTTCTCATCATTTTATAGTTTTTGGAGTAAATAGTTAGTAACGGTTTTTTTAATTAAACAAAATAAAGTTTTTATTATCACAGAAGGACGATCTCCGTGGCCTCAGTAATTTCTACTTCCAACTCGGGGATTGAGAGTTCGATTTATGTCCATAACCCAGTTTTTTTTTTAAATTATTTCAGTCTGATTTTAACTAAGGATCTCTTTAACGTATTTCTGGTTAGTTGGAAAAATTATCACTTGGCAATAAGCTCACCAGAATTCTTATATACTACGAAATCGTGTTTTGCGTTTACGGAAAATATAATTGAATGCAATATCGTACAAATAGGGATTAAAATTTGCATTCTTTAAACAACATACACATACATTTGATCATGTTTTATCCTTTGTGTGGTAGACAGAGATAACAGATCTCTATTTTTTTCTATCGAAGCACACAACCTACGCTTTCACATTCATAAATCTTGTCATGCACTATTTTCTTTAATTCCCACTTCTCACTTTACTTTAATTTCAAACCTGGTCTCTTTATAACAGTCACGTTTTCTTCGGTCTACCTCTTACACGCACACCTTGCCCTCCTAACTCGTATACTAGCATTGTCATATTTCGTTATTCATTCTCTTTATATACCCAAACCATACTAAAACTCATTTCTCCGTCTAATTAAAAACGTTAATTTTATCCTCGAATTCATTTCTAATATATTCGTTCCGCCTTCTTTCATACACTGAAACTCCACATTTTTTCTTAGTACATGCATCTTTATCATACTTTTATAAGTTTTACTTGCATGTGTTAAGGTGGGCACCGATACAACATAATCTATTGTCATTTTTGCTTATTTTGATACAGCGCGGTTGTTGTACGAGTGTATTACGTTAAGTGCTCCATTCAGCTTGTTTCTTTTCGCTACTCTTCTTTCAATGTCCCTTTAGCTCAATCATTACACTTAAACATACTGCCTAGATAATGTACCTCCATAGCGGACTCCAGTTTTTTTACAAATGCCCTACGAGTTTTTAAAAAGAGAGATATTTACCAAAAAAAATATATTAGTAGGAAATCGTATACACGCTCTCAGGAAAATTAGTTGTGACTGAAATTATATAGTATGCACTTGGCACGGTGATATGACACAAAATTTGTTGTGACTGAAATGATATAGTATGCACTTGGCACGGTGATTGACACAAAATAAAAAAGGTGATGAACAGCGAAATAATTTTGGTTATTCTACTGGGCGTGTAACTTGTCATTAATTTAAAAAGACCTGTCACTGTATTTCACACACAATACAAATGTTTCATTTTCTTCATTTTAACCAGTGGTTGTTTAATTATTTGATTTAATGAAATAACGTGTTTTTAATACTTTGAAAAACAAAAACACCTTACATGACATGACGCAACATTTTATTAGTGATTTACTTACGAGTATAAGCTTATTTAACTTTAAAACGCTTAAAAATGTTCAATCAAATATGCGTTTCAAAGCTATTGTAAGTATACTATCTATATTAATTAAAAAATATGAAAAAAAGACCAAGAAGTGCTCACTTGCATTAAAAGGAGAATATTTGAATACTTTGGATATTTTATGAGAGGAAACAAATATGAAATTATCCAAGTCGTATTGCAGGGGAAGATACAAGGGCAACGAAGTATAGGAAGAAAAAAAAATCTTAACTCAAGATGCTTAGAAAGTGGTACTACTGTAGCATGGAAACATTGGTCACAACAGTTGCTGATAAAGTTAAAATATTCATGATGGTTAAACTGAACCGCCAAAGTGGGAAAGGGTGTTAATGAGATGAGGAAGGCTTTGTCTTTTTTTTTAAATTTGAGTTATGCCTTATTTCAGACGAAAAATTATTGTATGACAAAAGAAAGATAAGGGTCATAGCAACAGTACAATATTTTGTTCTAAGTAAATATCGCCTTACAAGGCCTACATGGTTAGACACTTGCCTTCGTATTATTTTTTTAAAATGATTCCAGTGTTATCTTCTCTTAATACTTGTGTAACATCTTTTTGGTAATTTGAAAGAGATTGTCACGTTGTAATTAACCTGCCACGTCGAACCTTTTAGGTCGAAGTGACACCAAGCTTGGAGTATCACGGTTGTTCTAAAAATACTCCTCTAAGTGTTCTGGAGTAAGATCCTTGGTAGAGTACTAGAACTTGTGAGGACGGGAACATGCATTAATATACGTACGAACTAGAAATTTAGGCCAATTTTCCGGTAACCTAATAACTCTGTGATCAAGTAGAAATAACCATGCTGTAACAAATTACTTTATGGAATCTTCGGATGAACTGATATGTTACAAGTGTATTAATTAATTCGTTACAATAAATCGAGGAAATGCCAGCATGAAGAAGGTACTGAGGATATTAAGGAATCAAGTAGGATGACATCATACGCAATGAATGATCCAGTGCGTTTGGTGTGGATGTTTTTTATTACCACATACAGCAAGGATATCAAATTGATTACATTTTCTAGAGACGCTCAAAAAGTGTATATCAAATACAAAAAAAATTCAAGGTTCAAAAACAGTATAAAACACGTGTTTTCCAAATCATTTTCAACAATAATGTACCATGAAAATGATTTCGTTTTCACGATTGTTTTGGCAGAACCAACAATAATTATAATTGACGAAAATTTAGAAAGCGTTACAAAGAACAAAACATATATCATACGTCAAAATTAGAGATAAATTCACATTTTTATATTCGAGTACACTCACCGCTTTAGCATTGTCTTGTGACTGAGTTTCGGTCCATGAGTAATTTCTAAAGAAAGTGATTTTGAAAGATTAATTACGATAGGTTGGAAACCAATCTTGGAGATTCATAACACTAATCTTTTTTTTTCAGACATCCATGCATGACAATTCGTTACGAATAAGATAAATTTAAAAATCATTAAACTATATTGGCCCAGAATTTGGCAACTACGGCCTTGATATCCTGTAGCAGATTAATTTATTTTTCTCGATGCCGGAAATTTTGGACAGTTAAGGAAATTGGATGTGGTGTACGCCTCACCATAAAGGAACCTTAATATTTTGGCAATAATATTATTATTTATAGTTAAGGCATTGACATCGTTAGCATTAACATACACATACATTTGATCATGTTTTATCCTTTGTGTGGTAGACAGAGATAACAGATCTCTATTTTTTTTCTATCGAAGCACACAACGTTCGCTTTCACATTCAAAAATGAAAAATGAAAAATGGAAACCAGGTTTAAAGACATTAACTTGTTTTATGAAACACTATTTATTCCACTTTTTGTTTATTCCACAAAAAGTGGAATAAACAAGTGTTTGAAACAAATTAGTAATATTACATTCCATGCATGAAGTGTTATTTAAGAAGAAAAAAATATATGATTGAAAACCCCAGAATACTTAAATATCAAGACTGTAGAATGTGAATGAATTTCACAATCAAATTCAGAAATTATTTCATATATACAATACTAGAATTGATATATCAATTTTCTAAATGCTATCACTCCAAGAGATCTGTTTTATTTTTTTAGTTCAACGTCAAATGGCAATTTTTCTGCGGTTTTATTATCAAATAACATGCATTGCCCATAAAAAAACGATTTCAAGTTACTTAATTGAACAGGTAAATCTAACCGTTATAAAAAAACAGTTCAGCTCATAGAAAAATATCAGTTACATATTTTTTTATTAACTAAACATGAAACATTAAAAAATCTATTAAAAAACGCGGAGCATCTTTCTTCAATTATTTCTACAAAATAATCTTTATAGTTTGTGTGTGAACAATAAATAATTTTAACCGCAAACCATAAACAAATATTTCCAAATGTTTCTATTTTGTTTTATTGAGTCGTTCAACTGACCACAGTTGTTACACTGAAAAAAAAATAACCAATGAGTGTCACGATTTCTTTTGCACAGTGAATTTTAGCAGATCTATTTTAACATAATATCTTTTGTAAATAAATTTTCCAGCCGCGTGGTTCAGGAAAATAATTAAATTAATTTAATTGATTTTTTTACAATCTGCACGTCTGAAAAAGTCAAATTGAAAATTTTCACGATTGCTTACACGCTGGGCATTTAAACAGAATAGTTTTCATATTAATTTTTTTAGTAAAATATACTATAAATGAGTATTTTTTATACTTCTGAAAAAATCAAATTGATGAATTTCACGAGTTGTTTCGCACGAACGTTTTATATGAAAAGTGCTTCGTTAGCGTTAACGAAGCCCTTTTCATATAAAACAATAGTTTTTTTTTAATTGGATTGGAGATTTATAAATGGTAATTTAATAAATTTTCGTTACAAAGAGTACACTTTTTAAAAAAAAATGCAAAGTAAAAGCTCGCTTATTTAAAATAAAATAAAACATTTTTTTAACTAACCTAATGTTACTATTTATAAGTATAATTTCATTCTTCTGCATGGTTTAAAGCAAGTATATGCACTTAAAGAAAAAATATGTTTTAATAATAATTTGATGTTTATACATATTTTTATTTATTTATTTAACACTTTTATTGCAAATACAATCTGTCGGGCTTATTGTCAGGCTGTAATATCTTCCAACCAACCAGACAAAAGTAAATGAAGCAAGTTACGTGGTCGCATAAATCATTCAAATGATTATATCTATCCCCACGAATTCCATAAACATATACGTGAGCACATGCCCACGAACCCCACAAAGACGGACAGTCACCCGAACATTATTTTTCATATAAAGTGAGATATCATCAATCAAAAGGAAAGGAAGGGATGGTGGAGAGGAAAGGAAAAGAAAAATCAGGAGTGAAACACGTTATTTTACTGACTAGAAATTTAGAGATTTTTCAGTCGCAAGGACGGAGCGAGTCTTATATTGGTTTGTAACTGATTCCAAAGTCTCACTGCATGGACAGTAAAGGACAGCGTAAATAAAGAGGAGTGGTGAACTGGAAAGGCCAATAAACAATCTCTGTTTGAGAGTAGTGCTAATCCATGATTGGCTTATCACATTTTGAAGAAGCTCTAATTTGTCCAGCTGTTCCTCTGTAACATCCAAGTAACATATGTCCGCATAGTCCAGAATCGGAAAGAGCAGATATTGTTCGAGTAAAATGTTGGTTTTGGTTGAAAGGAATCTGCAACACTTGAAGGGAATGAAGGCTAAAGAAGATCCTTCGGCTTACCTCATTTATTTGATCTCGCCATGAGAGAGTGTTATCTACAATATTAGCACTCCTAGGTTTTTAACAGTTTTATGTAATGGTATAATAGAGCCATCAAGTAATATTGGAGAAAGTTAGTTCATGTTGAATTTACCGAGAAGCTGAGGCCTGCCAATGAGGATCGCTTGAGACTTCTTAGGGTTTATGAGTAAGCCATACTCCCCAGTCCACTCCGAGATCGATTGAAGGTCCGCATTTAAATTGTTCAAAGCCGCGTGAAAGAAATTTGGATCAAAATTAATACATATCTGCAGGATAAGAACATTTAAGAGACGATGTTATTGGGCTGATGAATATAGAAAAAAGGAGTTGAGAGAGAATTCCACCTTGGGGAGCGCCTGCAGAGAGATCCGTCCATTCAGATATAGTTTTCTGGTTGAAGAAGAAGAAATCTAAAGAACGTAAGAGCGTGAGTCCATTGCGGTACGAATATATTATCCAGACCAAATGTAGACAAATTTATAATAGCCATGATAATTGCTGACCTCCAACCTGGGGAAAAACGTTGATAAGAACTAAGCTTAACAACCTTTATGGCCTAGTTGATAAGACGCCTGTCTTTCAGCCTTTAGGATGCGGGTTTGATTCCCGCTGGAAATCATTTTTTAAAAAGGGTCCATTCTGATTTGTTCTAAAGACCTATATGACATCATTCTAGTTGGTTGGAAAAGATTTCCACATGACAGAACGCTAGCTGGGCTGTACAAGAAACAACGAAGTTTAATGAAAAAAAACTTGTTGGACTCGATCCTTTTAATTATAAAGTTTATTGACTCAATTCGTTATTGGCATTAATTCGTTAAGGATTAAAAATTTCTGAATTTCAAGTCATTCATATTACTTGCAATATTAACGATTTACCTTACGTTTTTAATAAACAACAATTTAAATATTTTTTGTGAAGGCGTTAGTTTATTTCTGTTTGCCTGGTTTCTTTGAAAATATTGCCCCCTGGCAATAAGCCTGCAAAATTCTAATAGAATTAATTTTATAATTAAATTAGGCCTAAGATTGAACGGTTGAATTTAGGATTTGATATTACTAAAATATGGTAAATGACAGGAAAAAATTAACGTTTTTGAAAACTTTTCATTGATAAAATGTGCAAGATCGTTACCCATTTATAAAATCAATAAATCAACTTTCAGATATCACATGATATAAATTTATATAGCTGCATTTTATAAATTCATAAATAAATGCTCCGTGGTCCAGATGTTAACACACTAGCTTAGCACCCAAGAGTTTTCGGGTTCGATTTACGGCGGTAACTGGACTGGGTTAATTCGGAGGTTTATTTTTATTCATGTTTTGAGACTAAATGGTAGTTAAAAATCAAACGACGTTTATATGTTCTTTATAGAGAAAATTCTTCAAAAACAACATATAAACGTATTAAAAACTACCTAAACATATTTTTTTGAAAGAAGCTTGATAACAACGTGATATTTATTTTTTAACATTTAGGAATATAACGAAACAACACATATTTTTGGCTCTAGTTGATATAAAAAAGATGGTAAAGATATCTAATTTTAAATGTAAGATCACCTGACCAAGTGGTGGGCGTGGTCAGTGTGGTATCTTACCATATATGCTCTAATTTTACAGTTAAGTGTCAAATAAATAATAATAAATCATTAATTGAAACAATTCATCTTTATTTTAATGACATTACAAAACAAAATTAGGACAAACACAAAAAACATTTTGTAAGAAAAAACTTCTTAATAATATGGAAAGCCTGAAGGCAATCTCTAAATACACTCATACATAGTTCAACGAAATTCTCTGTTTTTATGTTCTTATTCCGGCGTTCCTTTCTAAAGCTTATTTATAGTGCGACACAAAATGCATCCGTTGGTTTTTTGTACTCGTACTCGTATATGCCAGAACGGAAATAAAATAAAATTTCGCGATACGAAAAGCCGGCAGCACAATGCATTCCTCTCCAGTTTAAACCCACCGGAGGAGCGCTGTGATGAAAATAAATAAGATAAAAAAAGAAAACAGAGACTGTGCTCTACATTATCTCAATTTTCGTGTGACCATAATTAGGGATATTAGAAACAAAATTTGAAATGATTAACACATTAAATTTTATATTATTCTACCATTACATAAAGTAAAACGTAGTTCACATCTTGCCATATACATAAGAATTTCTTCCAATCCACCAGACATATGTTGAAATTCGGTCGTAGACCTTTTTTATGGTTTTAATATGCAATTGAACCTAAATACTTGACCTACATTGCCTTGTCCGTTAACACCTGTCATTGAATCAAGAGGTCATTGGTTTAATTTCCTTGGTATTAGAATTTCTTACAAACAGTTCCTGTCTTATTTTCACTAAAGCCTTCTTAACATCTTGCAGGTTAATTGAAAGATATTTTCACATGTAATAAACCCGACAGGTTGTACTATATACAACAGATGTGCAATACGATGCCTCTATGTAATATATGGCTAAAAAACAGAATATTTGTACGCGACGAATATTTAAACCTTGAAACCTTGACGACAATTAGACATATATTATTTAACACTTCCCTTACTGTGCTAAAAAATTACGCCAGTTACGGTGTTGGACACTGAGGGTACACTAAAAATGTATGTTTTAAATTAAAATTATGCAAAATCTATTAGTTTTTTTTTTAATTAGCTATAAACATCATTTTATTGTGTAATAAAATGTCGAATAATATAAAATAAGTGTAAGAAATGATAAAATAATAGTTGAAACAGAGAAGTGACATTTCTATACGAATATAATTTTCCCACTGCGTCGTTCGGTCTGCGCAACGTTCAGAATGCGCATGACTGAAAAGAGGTCTCCAACCTTTTAACACTTCCCTTACTGTGCTAAAAAATTACGCCAGTAACGGCGTTGGACACTGAGGGTACACTAAACATGTATGTTTCAAATTAAAATTATGCAAAATCTGCTAGGTTATTTTTTTTTATTAGCTATAAACATCATTTTATTATGTAATAAAATGTCGAATAATGTAAAATAAAGGTAAGAAATGATAAAATAAGAGCTAAAACAGAAAGGCATTTCTATAAGAATATTATTTTTACGCTGCGTCGTTCGGTCTGCGCAACATTCAGAATGCGCATGCGTGATAAGAGATTTCCAGCCTTTTAATTTTTTTTCATAAAATTATACAATAAAATGTAGCGTGTATTTTTTTGGCAATAAAACCATAATTCAAATAAAGACAATAAATAACATATAAACAAAATATAAAATGAATATATAAATTCAAAAATCAAGGTTTTAGGGCGAGAAATTTATATAGTATAAACAAACACGAAATTCAAAATTATATATAAACAAACACGAAATTCAAATCAATAAAATATATGCAATTTGGAAAATATAAACACTACAGAAAATTTGAAAATAGGACAAACATATCATATAATCAAAGTTTAATCCTGTGGAGAAAGTTATCGCAATTGGGGCATGAAACCACTTTTTTTTTACTATATTCTACGTACTAAACACGCAGGTGTTTGACAAATATTGCAGAATAGCCTGGTTTTTTTTCTCGAATGTTTTTAATAAAACCCACAACTTCCTCTTTTGAGGACCTCACGGGGTGCCAACAGGGTATTATTTACTAATGTTTCGGATATTGACTCGCCACAATATGTTAAAACTGTATTAAAAGCATCTTGTTGTTGCTATTTTTCCTTTTTAAGATATTGGGCATTGCCAATTCCAAACTTAACTCTCTTGTGAAATGTTTTCGGTGGTATTAATTATTTTGTTTCCACTCTGGATATTTGTCTATCCATAAGAGGTATGCATTCAATGCAGCCATATCTATAATTTCCATAAAAAGACGGAAAGGCCATCTTCTCGTTGACCTTGAGCAAGAGTACTCTCAAGTAATTTAGTCTCCCGTATCTACTCCAATTTTTGTATTATTATAATGATGTATAATTACTATAGTGGCTTTTGTTTTTCTGAATAATCAATTTCTGCATCATTGAATTGAGTGGATAATAATAATACTGCTTTATTTTTTGTGGTACACACGAAACAAGTATTTTATTTTCAGCTACTATGGATTGTTTTCTCTCTAGACGGTATAAATTCAAGTGAGATTACTCTTTTATTTTTTCGAAGCGTGCCAGTTAGAGTTAAACCTTTTAATAAAAGATTATCGGCTAATTTGATAGAGGTAATAAAAATACCTGTGGTTTTCCTCCTGTTCGTGCCATACTGCGGTTGAACCATTTCTATAACTACTCAGTTACCTTGATTTATCTCTCTCTACGATTATTTATCATACCAGAATAAGCCTGTAAATTTGTTATGCGTCATATGCCGCCGCAGTCGGCAGCAACCCAGATTTTGATGCCATATTTACCAAGTTTAGACTTCATGTACACGCGAAACGAACAACTCTCTCTAAAGTTTGGCAAACGTTCATCTACAGTTATATTCGAAGATGGAGAATAATTGCTTTTGCACATATCCATAAACATTTTTGAAATCCACTTAATTGGTTCTAATTTATCTGAAAAAACCCTGATATCTCTCTTCTCGGGTTTCTTTATCATCAAAACGAATATGACTGTAAATATAGATGAATCTATCTCGAGACAGAGCTGTTGTGAAAAATGACTGGCAAAAGGGACTTTCACTTATCCACATTTCACTCAAAGATAGCTTTCGTGTTCGATTTCTGCCAGGTGCGAGCAATATTCCAATGAATTCATATAACTCGTCTTTTGATATTGGTTGGTTCTTTTCTGAATGAATTCGATTTAAATGACGATTTGTTTCTTAAACATCACTTTTACCACCTCTTCATTTACAAACAGACAACACATATCTTTTATGGAATGTACATTTATACTTGAATTTCTCAGTCCAGAATCTTTGATGAGAATATTTGATACCCGACCGATGCCTCGAAGATTGAGGTGGTACTCGTAATGAACTCCATTCGAATCCATGTTTTGATGTAAATAATATTTCTTCGTCTTCTTCACTCGTCTCCAAATCAGAATATACTTCACCTGTACCTCGACAAAATCTTCTGATTCTGATATATTGCCTGTCGCCTTAAATTCCAAATCGCTATCATCGCCGTCGATATTTCCCGCCATCTCAATTATTATATTTTTGAAAATGAAATAATAAATAAAATGTACATTTATTATAAAAAGAGTAATGGTACAATATAACATACCAGATAAAAAATGATAATAGAAAAAACATACCAGATAAAAATAAAAAATAACAATCAGGATTATAAAACAGGTGACGACCCCTGGAACGGGAGCTATACGAACTGTCAAAAAAGAATGAGTGTTTGACATTTCGTCAATTCGCGATTTAAAATCATTAATTTCTGTTGAATTAACTATGAATGTTTTGTTTCCTAATGACATCATTCAAATCATAGAGGTTTCGATGAGGAATACATAAAGTATGAAGACCCTGCAAGCAGTATATTTCGAGAAATTAAATAAAATATAAGTCATGATCACTCGCTATCCATCACCGTACGGCAAGTGTTAACAGAGATATCACTAGAAACTGAACAACTAGACTGGTGAAAAGTCAAATTCCCTTACAAAGCTACGGAGGACACCACAAAAAATTTTTCAACAATATTTATTAAATGTTTTTATATTCATGCACTTTTTGAGTAGATAGAAAGAACAGATTTCCATGTTTGTCTATTCATACACACAGCTCTATGCCTCGTCCCTATACATACAGCTCATCGTAAATGCTTTCTTGTTACTCACGTTTCTCCATTTTCTCTCGGTTCGAGATTCTCCAACTATCACCGTTCGTTATTTCCTCTGCTAACCTTTTCCTCGAATTAATTTCAGCTTTGATTACACTAATTTGAGACGTCAAGGTAAGAAGTCTCCCAAGTGAAAAAAGTGTGAGAGACAATGTATGACATAATACGGAATTAAGTGATTGGAATGGATGCGAACTAAAGACTGATGTGTTGAATAAGATGAAGAAGATCATGCTTAAATGGTTTGGCATATTGAACGAATGAATGAAGAAAGACTTATAAAACAGGTATATAATGCAAATGTGTGTGAAAGGCTTGTAGAGGAAGACCATAGAAAATATTATTGTATAAAGTGAATAATATTCTGAAAGAAGGAAACTTAGTAAATTGTAGAAGTTGTATGAGAAAGTGAATGAATGTTAGCTGAGGATGTGTGCAAATAAATAATAAAAAATGACGCTCTGTTATCTCGCATACCCTGATAGGTAAATGGGGTGATGGTATGTTTGTATGTATATGTATTTAAAATGGAAGTTTTAAATAACATGGAGATAGAACATTTAAAATAGTTCGGACATGTGGAGAGAATAAATAACGAAAGAAGACTAAGTAAGTATACCAGTCAGAAGTGCAAAGTGTACGTATTAGAGGTAGATGTGGCTGGATCAAATGGATCAAAATATTAAAGTGTACGTATTAGAGGTAGATGTGGCTGGATCAAATGGATCAAAATATTAAAGTGTACGTATTAGAGGTAGATGTGGCTGGATCAAATAGATCAAAATATTAAAGTGTACGTATTAGAGGTAGATGTGGCTGGATAAAATGGATCAAATTATTAGATGTGGCTGGATCAAATGGATCAAATTATTAAAGAAGGTAAAATGATAAGTATTAACAATGAAAGATTGTGTTTATTTAAATTTTATTTAGAATTAATGTGACAAGTAATTTTATAAATACATAATTTAAAAAAAAACAGCAAATAATTGATTGTGGATACACTTTTTTAATCTTTCCTTTCCTGTGCTAAAAAAAATCCGCGCGTTCCGGTGCTGTGTATTCAATACACATCAATACACAGGTAAAAATGAGCGATTTAAAATCGGAAATATAAGAATATTCATAGCCAATCGCTTAAATTAATTAAATTTGAATTCAGAAGTGATCAAAATTGAAATTTAATTGCTGAAAACATGAAAAAAACATCGGTCGACGTTCACAAAACGGGCGAAGAGACCACCTCAAATGGATGTCCGCGAGCTACTGAAGCGAGCGAACTCAAATTCTATTTCTTGCATTCCCATATACCGAAGTAGAATGAGAGTGAGACGTGAATAGTGTCGCTTCCTCACCCATAGCGGTTTTTTTAGAATGAATATACCTACGTCACACTGTCATACGTTGTTGTTGTAGTGAATTTATTGCCGATTTTCACTAAATGTCTCTGATGTGGCCGATAAGTGCAAATTATTATTGAAATAATTTTTTTCATTCAATGCGTAAATATATTACGGAGGAATACCTAAAATATGAACCCAGTATTTATTATATTTATAGAGATATTAAAGTTTTTAACCGCAATGTGTACTAGTTACACATCACAGGGAAGGAAGGGTTAATGGAGTTGGGCTTGTAACCTTTCATTTATATTGTTTCCACTAAACTGGGCTTTTGCCTGTTTCTTACTAAGGACATAATGCGGAAGAGTCTTGTGATTGCAAATAAAAGTTTGGAGACATGTTCTTTCAACCTACCTCGCAAGGGACGTGACATGGTAATATGTATGTAATTTAGTTCATTAAAACGGTTGGCACACGAATGCGTGACTGTCAGTAGATTTATCAAACACAATATAAAATGTATTACAATAAAATAAATCGTATCATAAACTCCATCATGGTCACCCTATTTAAGCTTAACTTTTACAGCATCTTTTAAAACCTCTTTATGTATCCATTGTATTGTGCTTACTTTAACTGGAACAAAATAAATTCGTACACTATAAATCTTCAAACAATTTACATACAAAATCATAGTTATTGTTCAGCTATCACAGATTGCGAGCGATTTCGTGGAATTGCTCTCATAAAACTTTTACGTTTCTATAATTTATTGGCTTAGCAAAATATAACCTGCGATTTTGACTGCCTTAGATTATGACCTCTTTTTAATAGTCAACAAATTCCATGCTAGAATTGTATTACACTTTCATTGTATACAGTACAACCTGGCGGGCTTATTGGCATGAAGCAATCACTTCCAACTAATATGTGAAATTTGCCTCGAGTGAAAATCAGACTGGAATCCTTTGTAAAAAAATCTGGGTTCCAGCGGAATTCGAACCCGCAACTTCCGGGCTAGAACACAGAGGGCTTATCAATTATGTTTCCGTTTGGTTCATTCCGTCACTGTCATTATATTTGACCATAGTCTATTGAAAAACAAAAGTAGACGGACTATGGAATAAAAATAGTAGTCGATTTGTAGTGTACAATTCTTTCCGTATTCCAACAAGGTGCAAGCAGCTGACTCGAGATGGTCACGTATCGTATAATCAACTCTGTTTATTATTAAATTCTAATTTATAAAAAAACGGTGTCAATCTGGTTCAAGAAGTCATCTAGTAACAACACTCGCAAGCGCCGAGCGGTAGCGTTGCCAAATCGCTCAATAATGACGAACCGCGAGTTTCGTGCCTACTCCAGAAGTTCTTTATCCGAAGGATCAATTATTGAGGCCAAAGACAAAATTGTCTCCCGGCCACGATATTCGATGTGCTCGAAATAATAATTTAGATATTTTAAAGGGTACCGTACGAAAAATTAATTTAAATAATTAAGACTTTGTGCATTTACTAATTTAGTTTTTTTTTTAAATACAGTTATCTATAATACAAACATTTGCCAAAGGCTATGCCTATTAACAAATGTACTCGTATATCACCTACATACTAACTTTTTACAAGATAGCAATTATTCTTATAACATTTTTTTTAATTCTTTTTATTTAACACGTAGTTACACTAACACTAGTTAAGGCTACTTGCATTTCGTCACATTCACTCAGGCATCGGTCCTCTCTGCTAATACTGTACGTGGACTTGTCAGGAAAGAGAGGATGCTTTGGAAGTCTATGCTTGTAAAGGAAGATCGGACTTACTCAGGTAAGTTCCCAGAACAAAGCTTATATTAGAAGTTTTTTAATTGTTTTATGTGTTCATGTGTCATTTTGTTCGGTTCTGTTTATTTGTTATAAATTGTTTTTTTATTATTTTGTAAACATATTTAGTAAATAAGTACTCACAATTTTTAATATATAATTTTGTAAGCTACTTTGTACCGTAGATGGAAAATAAAACTAGATCAAATATCTCATTCATATCAATTATGGTAGCTCTAATTTATTTATCTTATTTTCTTTTGCTTTGTGCCTAATATTATATTCTCATCCAGTTTATTTTCTATTGCTTCGTGTCTATTATTATATTCTCATCCAGTTTATTTTTTATTTTGTCAAAATTCGGACACATGCTTTCTATATTTTTTTATATATAAAAAATGCTTTCTATATTTTATATATATATATATATATATATATATATATATATATATATATATATATATATATATATATATATATATATATATATATATATATATATATATATATATATATATATATATATATATATATATATATATATATATATATATATATATATATATATATATATATATATATATATATATATATATATATATATATATATATATATATATATATATATATATATATATATATATATATATATAAAAACGGAAAATCGGCAGGAGATGACGGCATAACAATAGAAATTCTTAAAGCAGCAGGAGATGAAATATATCCCGTCTTAGCAAAAATAATGACACATTGCATTAACAACGGGAAAATTCCCACAAAATGGAACACGGCAAAAGTGATTCTCCTTCATAAGAAAGGAGACAAAAACGACTTAAAGAACTATAGACCCATCAGTCTCATGCCAATCATTTACAAAGTATTTACAAAAATAATAACAACTAGAATACAAAAACAGCTAGACGATATGCAACCAAGAGAACAAGCTCTGGATTTAGAAGTGGATATAGTACAATGGACCATATACACACAATGAGGCAAGTAATAGCAACATCGAATGAATATCGAAGACCCCTAAGCATGTGCTTCATAGACTTTGAAAAAGCATTCGACTCTGTAAAACACGAATACATATTTGAAGCACTCAGGAAACAAGGAATACAACCGGCTTATATAAGAATAATACAAAATATCTACCTAGAAGCAAAAGCAGTGGTGCATCTTCCAGAAAAAACAGAGGAAATAACAATTACAAAGGGAGTAAGACAAGGAGACGCGATGTCACCCAAACTCTTTACAGCTATACTAGAAGAAATATTTAAAACCTTAAACTGGGAAGGTATGGGCATAAAGATCGATGGCGAATATCTCTCTAACCTGAGATTCGCAGATGATATCACACTACTAAGCGAAACAAGAGAAGAACTGGAGAAAATGATTCAAGAGCTTAACTTAGCCAGCAATCGAGTGGGCTTAAAAATGAACCTCGCTAAAACCAAAGTAATGTTCAACCAATATACACGTGCATCAACGAGGCAAATTAAGATTGGCGACATAGCCTTAGAAGAAGTCCCCCACTATATATATTTAGGACAACAAATATCAGCAGACGGGAATATGATCAATGAAATTAACAGAAGAATAAAAATGGGCTGGAGCGCATTTGGAAGGAATAACAGAGTTTTCAGAGAAAATCTCCCGTTATGTCTAAAAAGCAAAGTCTTCGATCAATGCATCCTCCCGGTACTCCACATACGGCTGTGAAACGTGGACCCTTAACTCAAAATAATACAGCGCCTCGTCACTACACAAAGAAGCATGGAAAGAAGTATGCTGGGGATAACAAAAAGAGATAGAAAGACAATTACGTGGATAAGAAGCCAAACGAAGGTCACAGACATAATGGAAAGAATACTCAAAAGTCAATGGGAATGGGCAGGACACGTGGTGAGAAGGAAGACAACAGATGGACTAAAAGAGCACAGATTGGATACCACGAGAAGCAATCAGACCGAGGAGAAGACCTCAAAACAGATGGGACAGACCCTTCGTAAAATTCGCAGGCGTGACCTGGCAAAGAGAGGCGAGAGACCGCAAGATATGGAAATCTTTGAAAGCGCCTTTACCCAGCAGCGATCAAATCAAGACACAGAAGAACAATAAAGATTAAAACCAAACAAAACGACCAACAAGTAAATCTAAACCTGAACCCGACGTATTCACAAACTTTTATGCTAATACATTCGAAAATAAATTACTACTTTAAAATAATATCTATGCTCTCAACTACTGAGGCTACTAATGTATGTACTAATAATTCCTTCTTTCCAGCATTTTAATACCACACCAAGTGTACCAATATGGTTAAAATCGAAGCATTTCATGCTGAGACAAAATCACTAGGTGTCCTCCAAAGCTGTACGGCAGACAGAAAACGGAGGTAGCCACTACCCTTATATGACAAAACCTGCCGGGTTTCACTAAGACAACCGGTGAACAGATGTGAAGTCCAAAAGTTAAGTCATAGGGGTGCCCTCACTCAGCAATGGGTAGAAAAAGGGCAGATAAAGATAAAGATAAAGATATATATATATATATATATATATATATATATATATATATATATATATATATATATATATATATATATATATATATATAGTATATATATATATATATATATATATATATAATATATATATATATATATATATATATATATATATATATATATATAAATATATATATATATATATAATATATATATATATATATATATATATATATATATATATATATATATATATATATATATATATATATATATATATATATATATATATATATATATATATATATAATATATATATATATATATATTATATATATTATATATATATATATATATATATATATATATATATATATATATATATATATATATATATATATATATATATATATATATATATATATATATATATATATATATATATATATATATATATATATATATATATATATATATATATATATATATATATATATATATATATATATATATATATATATATATATATATATATATATATATATATATATATATATATATATATAGTATATATATATATATATATATATATATATATATATATATATATATATATATATATATATATATATATATATATATATATTATATATATATATATATATATATATATATATATATATATATATATATATATATATATATATATATATATATATATAGTATATATATATATATATATATATATATATATATATATATATATATATATATATATATATATATATATATATATATATATATATATATATATATATATATATATATATATATATATACATATATTTTTTTTTTTTTTGTTTATTTTCGGGTACATCGCGTACTTTGTCATTTATGTGACGTTTCGAGTACACCTGGGTACTCATCTTCAGACTTTTGACGGATAACCTCTCGGTTTGCTCGTCGTTTTCTTACTGATCGTTTCGAGTATTGGTTGGTAGAGGCGTTAGTTTCTGTGTCGTGCTGATTGTTAGCTTGGTTACCTGGGTTACCTTGGTTACCTTGGATACCTTGGATACCTTGGTTACCCTGGTCATCGGTAGAGGCGTTAGTTCTGTGTCGTGCTGATTGTTTGCTTGGTTACTTGGGGCACAGATAATTTGTTGTTTGTCGCTGGTACTTTTTTTCAGAGTTGGTAT